>WNWK01038318.1:0-18005 GCA_009830355.1 Cherax destructor | reverse complement strand
AAAAAAGGTTTTTACACATATGTACATATATAAAAAGGGGAGTAGTGTTTAGACCCCAAAGTTGTCTGGGCTGCAGCACCCGACAGACAATTTTCCACAACCAGTCAGGGAAATTTCCAAGACAAACCGCAAAAGTGGTAACCACGCACCTTTGTTTGTTAAACTGTTTTTTAATTGGCTGAACCGAGTCTTTGTTTGATGGGGGGGCCCATCACCAAACCCCAAATGGCCCTGTTGAGGGGTAGGGGGGTTTAAATTCCCAAAAAAGGGTTACATACTTTTGCATGCAACACGATGTGTATAGTATACACCAGCGCGCCATCCAGTCTGCTTCTCTGAAAACAGAAATGATAAAGTCCCATGGGGAGGGGGGTCCCCCCAATGCCCCCCAAACCCTTTGGCCCCCGACTAACTTTTTCCCTGGGGGGGGGGAGCCCTGCCACTGTGTTTTTTACCCCCGGAGAGCCCCCCTTTTCCCTGAATGGGGTGGGGAATATATTCGTTTTTTTGAAAAAACACTAGTTTTACAGCTTTTTCAAGGACATTGGATCGTAGATACTTATCACGGGAGAAAACTTGCCCACCATGGGCCATTTCCCTGGTTTGAATACACCAAACTTGACAAGGGGACCCAAAACGGGAGTAATGTGCTCCTATGATAATGAACGATCTGCTTTAGCTTATTGATGAATCCAAGAAGCCACCCACCCCCGACCCTTCACAGGGGATAATTCAGGGCCCCCATTCCCCATCCCGTATGGTAAAAAACACGTGGTTATACAATATATTGCCCCAAAGGAGCGTATGTTCATATCTTCAGCTTAACTCCAGACTGAATTTACCTCACGTGTTTGGACTTAAAAGTCCACGCATAACCGCTGTCAATAGGTAAATTTTGATGCTCTTGACCTACAAGAACTGCACAGTCCCTTGCCTGACAAGAACATAAACACATATCTTGCTCGTGTAGCGTGTAACGTGAGCGATGGTGTTTACTCCACCATATACGGCGGAAATGCTGTCTTGATTGTAGAATGTTGCTGATGAGTCATCGTCTTGTTTCGATGGAGTTCACTTGCGATTGTCTCTACGTTTGTCTTTCCGCAGTAATAAGAAGCTGCGCAAACTTCTGAATATACCGCGATGTTAATGTTATTCACTAAACGCGCTGGAACAGAGTTCTTATCTTATTTCCCGACGTTAGTGGAGATTAAATTAGCGGTCCGACGTCCACGACTAATGTCTTTGTTGACTTACGTCGCCTCGCGCCGTATGACCCCTCGCGTCGTATGACCTCTTCAGAGCCCGTATTAAATCTAATCCTCTTGCAGCCTCGTGGTGCCTCGCGGGGCTTGATCGCTGATATCAGCACAATTTCAACAATTGCTACATGCTGCTACAAGTGGCAATAAAAATGCTTGTGTCCTCTAAATACTTTGATCACTGGAACACATGATTGTATTGTTTAAGTGTAGAAACTAATACAGCAGTTTCCTATAATTTTCCTGTTACGACAAAGAGTTACACTTATCTCAAATGTCTATTAACTCACATATACACTCGCTGCTACTTGGTCAGACCACATGACACACTGTGGTCAGTACATCTGGTCTGTATTAAGTTGTTTTTCTCAACCAGACGCGCCTTGCCTTGCCCCTTCCTAAGGGCGGAAAGGGTGGGACCTTTAACAAGGGTAGTAAGGGCGCGTACCACCCCTCCTTTGGAAAATTTTCTCCACACGGTTCACCGACGTCAACATGGCTGCTACTGCATTAGCCGACGGTCTTGCTGTATACTATTACTTCGTCAGCCCCACCTGCATCGAAGCTGAGAGATTCCACTACATTTCTCATTGTTGGACCTGTTACTCTTATGCACACAACACCAGAGACTGTCCTGTGAAGGAAAAGAAGTTTTGCACTACTTGTAGTAGTGAAGGACATGATTTTAGTTCGTGCACCGCCGCTGCTCCACCAACACCATCTTGCCTCAACTGTAAAAGCACCGGTCACCACACACTTGCTGCTAAATGTCCCACTCGTAGAGACATTATGAAGAAGACCCAAAAAGCAGCAGAGAAAAAGTCATCTTCAAAATCACCCACCTATGCTGCTATTACAAAGCTACAAGCTACCACAAAAAAAATTCTCCAAGCTTCTACGCAACCTCGCACCTGCCAGTGACCCCACCACCATCTACTACTGTATGGTTTATGCTCATATGCATAATGTTGCTGTTCCTGGGACATTCAACACCTCCATCAATGAACTCTTCAAATTAAACAATATGCCAGAGTTCAAATTCCCAGATTCTCCACCATCTTCTGTGATACTCAACAACAACCAGCATCCTGTCGTCGTCACTTCACCTGCTGGTGGCTCAGCGGCTGCTTCAACACCAACACTATCTAATACTGACGTCACACCAACAACAACCAATAAGCGTTCCCCACCACCTCACACCTCTACCAAGAACCAATCAGCTGCCTCCCTGCCAGCTGAGACACAGCCACTCCCCACCACGAACCAATCACCGACTTCAGCACTACCAGGTCCTGTTACTCGTTCTACCTTGGCCCAAGCATCCAACACATCCACTGCTGCTCCTAGCACATATACTACAACTGCAAAAATTCCTTCCACAGCCGCTCCTAAACCTTCTACAATTGTTCCAGACTCTGATGAAGTGTGGGAACTCCTGATGTTCGGTTCTACACCACCAACCAATACTCCGACACAATGACTTCCAAGGAAATTACACAGCGTATCCAGGATGAAACAGTCAAGTATACCATCACCCCTGGCTACAACCTCACTCGCTCTACATTATTTACTATGCTCCACAAACACGACCACCTTTATGACGTGGATTTCATCACGAGAAAGCAGATTAAGTCTCTAGAAAATGGCTCTACTACCAATCGGACAGAACAGTAATCTCACCAACACGAAATGAAGATCGTCCCTGCAGCCATGACCTTCCCTGCCGCCTGCCGCCGCCCCTCGTCGTCCCTCAACACCCTCCATCAACACATGCAGTACGTCAGTACCACTTGTTCCACAGTGGTTGGGCCACTGATCTTTCCTACTCTTCCCTCCTACACCATCCCATCCTTTTCCAGTTTTCCATCCTTCCCCATCCTTCTTCCTTCCCATCTCACCGATGCCTATCGGTCATGATACGATACGAGGCCAAACATGATGACAGAAATGCAGGTAAAACTACCTGCGTTGTTTTGTTGCTTTGCGCACCCTATACCTCCCAGTCGCACTGGGATGGTTGCCTGCTCCCATTGCCGATCATCTAGTGACAGATTCAGTGCCTTCTTAAAGGTTGATCTCAGGTGTGTGTCATTCTCGTTAAGTGTTTGGTTGTCAAAAGAGGGTGCGCACCTCAAGAAGAGAGTCTTGGCATAGTAAGACACCTTGT
The DNA here is from genome assembly GCA_009830355.1 of Cherax destructor. Classification (NCBI taxonomy): domain Eukaryota; kingdom Metazoa; phylum Arthropoda; class Malacostraca; order Decapoda; family Parastacidae; genus Cherax; species Cherax destructor. The sequence continues at coordinate 14,576 of WNWK01038318.1, read as the reverse complement.
GACGAGATACAGGGCATCATGGGCATCAAGATCACTTATTCTCTCCTCCATTCTTTTCAGGTCATTCACTTTGTCCTTGAGGACCGTGTCGATGGCCTTGTGACCCAGCGGTGCTCCCAGGAGGGTACTGTTGGATGGAGTGGTAGTAGTGACTTCTGTGGGAATTGTTCGCACCGCATTGATTATTTCCTGGTTTGTTGTGATGATTTCACACTTTGAGGGATTGAGGATGAGTCCTAAGGCTTTCTCCCTGTGTCTTCACCCGTTGTAGGTCCTCTAACAGGGACTCCCCAGTACCCGCCAGAGTGCCATCATCCAGGTACCAGATGTTGAGCTCGCTGCGTAGGCTGGAAGTTAGTTCTCTTACTGCCAAACAGAAGAGAAGTGGAGCGAGTGGATCACCCTGCTGAACACCCTCAGATGAGGGAATTTCATGTTCCCCAAACAAAAGAGTCGAGGGTTTGCTGTAGCCAGCTGAAATGAAGGGGAAGAGACTGGGGAACCGATCCAGAACGGTTGGCAAGACCACATCCCTCTTCACCATATTAAAGGCATTTCTAAAGTCAAGTTTGACTACTGCCTTGTCTTCTGGTAGGTCCCTTGCCGCATGAGCTGCGGCTTCACTGCCTTGAGAGACCCCAAGGCCCAGTTGGTGTGGCTGGAGTAAACTGGCAGCATCTAGGCGAATGTTTCTTACTGCTGCTTTGGCAACTAGATGGCGAAGGGTGTTACCAACAACAATGGGTCTGATTCCCCCCTTCTTCTTTAAAGTGCATAATGAGGCTCCAAAAAATAAGGGTTTAATTTCTTCTGGGATTCGCCCAGCCAGGCAGTTGTTGACAAAAGTTGTTAATTCGGTGAGGAGAATTGATGCAGATGCACCGAGTACTGGATTTACCATCTCTTTGATTTGTTGTGGTCGAATTCCAGTGTAACCTCCTGCAGATCCTGCTGGAAATGACACTATCGCCTTATAGACTTCTGATTCTGGCAAAATTAATTGTTTAGTGATGGGGTTTCCTTCAGGGTTGTTGTTGATGGCTGTGGTGTTCCTTGTCGGATGCTTGTCTCTTAGTGCTTGAGCAGTGGTCTCATATACATATATATATATATATATATATATATATATATATATATATATATATATATATATATATATATATATATATATATATATATATATTAATATACATATATATATATATATATATATATATATATATATATATATATATATATATATATATATATATATATATATATATACTAATCTGCAATAAATTTCTCCTCACCGAATTAACAACTTTTTCAACAACTGCCTGGCTGGGCGAATCCAAGAAGAAATTAAACCATTCTTTTTTGGAGCCTCATTATGCGCTTTGAAGAAAAAGGATGGGGGAATCAGACCCATTGTTATTGGTAACACCCTTCGCCGTCTCGTTGCCAAAGCAGCAGTAAGAAACATTCGCCTAGATGCTGCCAGTTTAATCCAGCCACACCAACTGGGCTTTGGGGTCTCTCAAGGCAGTGAAGCCGCAGCTCATGCGGCAAGGGCCTACATCAGTGACCTACCAGATGACAAGGCCGTAGACAAACTTGATTTTAGAAATGCCTTTAATATGGTGAAGAGTGATGTGGTCTTGCCGGCCGTTGAGGATCAGTTCCCCAGTCTTTTTCCCTTCATTTCAGGTAGCTACAGCAAACCCTCAATTTTTTTTTGGTTTGGCGAACATGAAATTCCCTCATCAGAGGGTGTTCAGCAGGGTGATCCACTCTCTCCACTTCTCTTCTGCTTGGCAGTAAGAGAACTAACTTCCAGCCTATGCAGCGAGCTCAACATCTGGTACCTGGATGATGGCACTCTGGCGGGTACTGGGGAGTCCCTGTCAGAGGACCTACAATCCCTCAAAGTGTGAAATCATCACAGCGAACCAGGAAATAATCAACGCTGTGCGAACAATCCTCCCATAAGTCTCTACTACCACTCCATCCAACAGTACCCTCCTGGGAGCACTGCTGGGTCACCACGCCATCGACACGGTCCTCAAGGACAAAGTGAATGACCTGAAAAGAATGGAGGAGAGAATAAGTGATCTTGATGCCCATGATGCCCTGTATCTCCTCACAAGGTGTCTTACTATGCCAAGACTCACTTACTGCTTGAGGTGTGCACCCTCTTTTGACAACCCAACACTTGACGAGTATGGTGCACACTTGAGATCAACCTTTAAGAAGGTACTGAATCTGTCACTAGATGATCGGCAATGGGAGCAGGTAACCCTCCCAGTGCGACTGGGAGTTATAGGGGTGCGCAAAGCAACGCAGGTAGCTTTACCTGCAATTCTGTCATCGTGTTTTGCCTCCTGTGGATTAGTCAAGAAGATTGACCCCGAACGCTTGAGAGGTGTGGTGGGAGCTCAAGACCCCAGGTTCATTGAAGCAACCGTGCGGTGGGACATCCTGGCAGACTTCTCCAGTAGACCAGCTCCTCCCAAAGAGCACAAACAGTCCCACTGGGACAAACCGAGCATGGAAAAAAATTGTCAACACAATGCTCACCAACGCTTCAGGAAAGGACAAAGCTCGTCTACTAGCGGTGAAGGCACCACACTCAGGAGATTTCCTTCTAGCTGTTCCCAATTCCTCTCTGGGGACTCGACTCGACCCATAGGCCATTCGGATTGGTGTTGCGCTTCGCCTAGCCGCCCCCATACTCACCGAACATAAGTGTATTTGCAGCAGGGCGACGGCTGATCAATTCGGACTTCATGGTCTCGTGTGTCACACATCAGAAGTGAAGTATGCTAGACATGAGGAGGTCAATGACATCATAAATAGAAGCCTCGCCACAGCCCGTTGTCCAGCTCAACGGGAACCCCAAGTGCAGAGGTCTGATGAAAGTCAAAAGCGTCCTGATAGAGCCACTATGCTACCCTAGAGAGATGGTAAGCAGATTGCTTGGGACTACACCTGTGCTGCCACAATGGCAGACACCTACCTGTCATACTCCGTATCCAAAGGGAATGGAGCTGCCAGCCACAGGGAGACCCAGAAGACTCGCAAATATGATGGCCTTCCCCCTTGCTATAACTTCATCCCAATAGGGTCGGAGACCCTTGGAGCATGGGGCAAATATGATCTAAAGTTTCTCAAAGTAAAAAACTCATCATAGAAACCAAGGACCACAGGGCGACCAGCTTTCTCTTTCAGAGACTCAGTGTTGCAATCCAGAGAGGAAATGCCTGCAGCATTCTGGGCACGCAGCCCACTGCCAGGGAGCTTGACGAAGTATTTGACATGTAGCTCTGAGTTGTTATCTATGTTGTTTTACTCCCCATTATATTCTTGTCAATGTATTTTGCCAATGCATTTTGTCTTGAAATAAATAAAGGGGTAGCAATAATGTTGAAGTAGCAGTTATGGAAGGAGGAAAGGGAAGATAAATGTGTAAATTCAAGGATTATGTGGATTAAAATAAGGGTAGGATGCGAAAAGTATGTCATAATAAGCGTGTATGCACCTGGAGAAGAGAGGAGAGGAGTGTAGAGGAGAGAGAGAGAGATTTTGGGAGATGTTAAGCGAATGTATAGGAACTTTTCAACCAAGTGAGAGAGTAATTGTGGTAGAGGACCTAAATGCTAAAGTAGGAGAAACATGTAGAGAGGGTGTGGTAGGTAGGTTTGGGGTGCCAGGTATAAATGATAATGTGAGCCCTTTGATTGAACTTTGTATAGAAAGGGGTTTAGTTATAGGTAATACGTATTTTAAGAAAAAGAGGATAAATAAGTATACAAAGTATGATGTATTGCGCAATGACAGTAGTTTGTTTGACTACGTATTAGTAAATAAAAGACTGTTGAGTAGACTTCAAGATGTACATGTTTATAGAGGGGCTACAGATATATCAGATCACTTTTTAGTTGTAGCTACAGTGGGAGTAAAAGGTAGATGGGATACAAGGAAAATAGAAGCAGTAAGTAAGAGAGAGGTGAAGGTTTATAATCTAAAAGAGGAGGCAGTTAGGGTAAGATATAAACAACTATTGGAGGATAGATGGGCTAGTGAGAGTGTAGGCAATGGTGTCGAAGATGTATGGGGTAGGTTTAAGAATGTAGTGTTATAGTGTTGTAGTGTTATAGTGCGGGAGGGAAGAAGAGCAACTGGTGAAATGATGATGTAAAGAGAGTAGTAAGGGAGAAAAGGTTAGCATATGAGCGGTTTTTATAAATTAGAAGTGATGCAAGGAGGGAAGAGTATATGGAGAGAAAAAGAGAGGTTAAGAGAGTGGAAAAGCAATGTAAAAAGAGAGCAAATGAGAGAGTAGGTGAGATGTTATCAACAAATTTTGTTGAAAATAAGAAAAAGTTTTGGAGTGAGATTAATAAGTTGAGGAAGCCTAGGGAACAAATGGATTTGACAGTTTAAAATAGGAGATGAGAGTTATTAAATGGAGAGTTAGAGGTATCGGAAAGATGGAGGGAATATTTTGAGGAGTTGTTAAATGTTGATGAAGACAGGGAAGCTGTGATTTCGTGTATAGGGCAAGGAGGAATAACATCTTCCAGGAGTGTAGAAGAGAACAGTTGTGAGTGTGGGGGAAGTTCGTAAGGCATTGGGTAGAATTAAATGGGGTAAGGCAGCTGGGATTGATGGGATAAAGATAGAAATGTTAAAACCAGGCGGGGATATAGTTTTGGAGTGGCTGGTGCCATTATTTAATAAATGTATGGAAGAGGGTAAGGTATCTAGGGATTTGCAGTGAGCATGTATAGTTCCTTTGTATAAAGGCAAAGGGACAAAGAGAGTGCAAAATTATAGGGAATAAGTCTGTTGAGTGTACCTGGTAAAGTGTATGGTAGAGTTATTATTGAAAGAATTAAGAGTAAGACGGAGAGCAGAATAGCAGATGAACAAGGTGGCTTTAGGAAAGGTAGGGGGTGTGTAGACCAAGTGTTTGCAGTAAAACATATAGGTGAACAGTATTTGGATAAGGGTAAAGAGGTTTTTGTGGCATTTATGGATTTGGAAAAGGCGTATGATAGGGTGGATAGGGGGGCAATGTGGCAGATGTTGCAGGTGTATGGAATATGAGGTAGGTTACTGAAAGCAGTGAAGAGCTTTTATGAGGATAGTGAGGCTCAGGTTAGAGTGTGTAGGAGAGAGGGAGATTATTTCCCAGGAAAAGTAGGCCTTAGAGAAGGATGTGTGATGTCACTGTGGTTGTTTAATATATTTATAGATGGGGTTGTAAGAGAAGTGAATGGGAGGGTCTTGGCAAGAGGTGTGGGGTAAAAGTTTAATGAATCTAACACAAAGTGGGAGTTGTCACAGCTGCTTTTTGCTGATGACTCTGTGCTTTTGGGAGATTCTGAAGAGAAGTTGGAGAGGTTGGTGGACGAGTTTGGTAGTGTATGAGGGGAAAAGAAATTAAAAGTGAATATAAAAAAGAGTAAGGTGATGAGTATAACAAAAAGATTAGGTGATGAAAAATGGGATATCAGATTGGAGGGAGAGTATGGAGGAGGTGAATGTATTCAGATATTTGGAAGTGGACGTGTCAGCGGATGGGTCTATGAAGGATGAGGTGAACCATAGGATTGATGAGGGCAAAAGGGTGAGTGGTGTACTGAGGAGTCTGTGGATACAAAGAACTTTGTCCTTGGAAGCAAAGAGGGGGAATGTATAAGAGTATAGTTATACCAACACTCTTATATGGGTGTGAAGTATGGGTGGTGAATGTTGCAACAAGGAGAAGGCTGGAGGCAGTGGAGATGTCATGTCTGAGGTCAATGTGTGGTGTGAATATAATGCAGAGAATACGGAGTTTGGAAATTAGGAGGAAGTGCGGGATTACCAAAACTATTATCTAGAGGGCTGAGGAGGGGTTGAGGTGGTATGGACATGTAGAGAGAATGGAACGAAACAGAATGACTTCGAGAGTGTATAAATCTGAAGTGGAGGGAAGGCAGGATAAAGGTCGGCCTAGGAAAGGTTGGAGGGAGGGGGTAAAGGAGGTTTTGTGTGCGAGGGGCTTGGATTTACAGCAAACATGCGTAGCCGTATTTGATAGAAGTAAATGGAGAAAAATGGTTTTTAATACTTGACGTGCTGTTGGAGTGTGAGCAAAGTAACATTTATGAAGGGATTTAGGGAAACTGGCAGGCCGGACTTGAGTCCTGGAGATGGGAAGTACGTTGTCTGAACTTTGATGGAGGGGTGTTAATGTTGCAGTTTTATAACTGTAGTGTAAAGCACCCCTCTGGCAAGACAGTGATGGAGTGAGTGATGATGAAAGTTTTCTTTTTCGGGCCGCTCTGCCTTGATGGGAATCGGCCGATGTGTTAATAAATAAAATAATATATATATATATATATATATATATATATATATATATATATATATATATATATATATGGAACATGAACGTGGCTGCCCTTGGGTCCCTGGTGGTGTCGATGAGTCTGGAACCCAGTTCTTTAAGGAAACGTGTTGCATTTTTTCCCCACGCTCCCAAGGTCTCTGATCCCACTGGGACAAATTGATACTGTTAAATTATGTCCCTGTACTTGCCGATCTTGTACTCCTCTCTGTGGTCAGCAGCTCCTCCCTGTCGCCCGACACTGCGATGGATGTAGGTGTCAGCCAGTGTCGACACACAGGTATAATCCCATGCTAAGAGCTTGCCATTCTTCCAAGGATAGATGGTGATCCCGTCGGGGCAGTTTGCTGGGTTGTGGGCATTGTTGGCTGCAAGTGATCGAGGCTCTCTCTCGGCTGGCCATCCAGCTGTAGCAAGGGTTCTCTTTATGATGTCGTTGACCTCATTGTGTCTTGCATGCCAACCCTTGGTTTTAGAACAGTTAAGACCATGTAGACCATATTGGTCAGCTTGCGCATTGCTGCAAATACACGTATATTTCGTGTGAATAGGGGCAGCAAGGCGCAGAGCCACAGCAATACGAAGGGTCTTAGGGTTGAGGCGTGTTCCCATGGCCGAAATGGGAACTGTTTGGAGGAAGTCCCCAGAGTGATGTGCACTCACAGATAGGAGACGGGCAGTCTCCCTGTCTGATGTCACGGTTCTAAGTATATTTGCAAGTATCTTTTCAGTGATGGGGCCGTCCCAGCTTGGCTGTTTGTAGGCCAGTTCTTCACTAGGTTTTGGTGTTGGAGCAGCCAGAGTCTCCTATTCAGTGATGACACTGGCGTAGCTAGGGTTGTGTATTCCTGCTGAATCACTTAAGTTGTCTGGAAGAATTTGTTTTATTAGCTCATTTGATGCTATGGAAGAGGATAAGAAAGCTGGTAGGGCAATCTGAGAGGATTTTCGTACTCCCAGCCCCCCAAGCCTGACTGGAAGTGAGGCTTGCAACCACTGTCCATCTTCGAGAGAAAGATTCAATACACTCTATAGCATGGTCTTGAGGAGAGAGTCATATTCCTTGAGTTTCGGACTGCTGAAGGCTGGGGAGCATCTCAGGAAGTAGTATGTAAGTTTTGGGATTGACAGGCACCTGGTGAGTAGGTAGAAGGCATCATGTGTATCGATGTCTTTCATCCTACCTTCCATCGTCCTGAGGTCTGAGATTTTTTTTTTCCATGACCAGATCGATGGCATTGGGGCCAAGAGGAGCACCAAGGAGAGTGCTGTTGGCTGGATCAATGGCTCGTGCCCCTGGTAAAACAGCCCTAATGTTGTGGATCATCTGTGGATTGTTGGAAACTATTTCACATTTGGTGGGGTTTAAAGATAGGCCCAGGCTCTCTACCATATCTTTAATTTTCCTGATGTCTCCAAGGAGAGATTCTGTAGTGCCAACTAGAGTGCCATCATCCAAGAACCAGATATTGAGCTCACTGGACAGCGCTTCTGTGACTTCCTTGATGACTAGACAGAATAAAAAGGGGGCGAGAGGGTCCCCCTGTTGCACACCCTCACACGAGTGAATTTCATGGTAAAACTGGTCAATTAGCAAGAACTCATCTAAAATTAAACCCTTTCTAAAATTTTCTCTTATACGTTTAGAGATATATTTTTTTCATTTATGTTAATGCAAGAATTTATAATTTTGTACCAAGAGAAACTTTGAAAACCTACCTAACCTTATTACAACAAGCGCAATTTAATTTAGCCTAACCCAACAAAATATATTTTAGATACGTTAACATTAATTTAATAATAAAAAAATACAATTAAATATATTTTTTTCGTTAGGTTCAGAATGATTTTGGCGAAATTATTGCATACACAAATTTTCACTTGTCTTATATGGCAAGGTGAGCGTTGCAATTTAAGCCAACATCGCAAGTTTTACCTAATCGGCACGACATATAATATATATATATATATATATAATTTTATATATATATATATATATATATATATATATATATGATATATGATTAAATATAGCTTTGTGCCATATGATTAAGTAAAATTGTTGTTGCAGAACTCAGGTAAGACCCTATAGGCAGAGGGAAGTGGGGACAGATGAAGAATTAATGAGAGGAATTAACTATCTAAAAATATAGTAGAGTAGGACTAAAAAATTGCGCGATTAGGTAATGGTTAAGTTTTCAAAGTTGGTACCCAAAGGCAATGGGACATGGGACAGAAGAAAAATATCTTAAACGTATAGAGGGAAAAATTTTAGAAGGATAATTTTAGATGAGTTCTACAACAGCTACTACTATGGATACTTGATTAGTAAAATTGATTATTTAAATAGCAATATATTATTACCATATATATATATATATATAAATTTGTGTGTGTAATTTGCAATCATTCGTGAACCTAACGTAAAAAAAATTTCAAATTTTGTTGTTTATTATTAACTAATGGTACGTATCTAAATGGATCAGTAGAGAAGGTAAATTAAAGCGCTTGTTGTAATAAGGTTAGGTAGGTTTTCAAAGTTTCTCTTGGTACAAAATAATAATTTTTTACATTAACATAAATGAAAAAAAATATATCTTTAAACATATAAGAGAAATTTTTAGAAAAACTTAATTTTAAATGAGTTCTTGCTAATTGACCAGTTTTACCTAATCGGCACGACATATATATATATATATATATATATATATATATACAGTGGACCCCAGAGTAACGCAAAAACTTCAATCCAGAAGCCTGCTCAAGTGCCATTACCGAACGAATTTACTCCCTTAAGGAATAATGTAACGTAGGTTAGTCTATTTCAGACCCTCAAAAATTGTGTCACCCATAGCTTTGGAGAAGTGGATAAAAAGGCTTCAAGGAAGAATATTTGGATTTCTTCCTGAAGCCATTTAAATATTCCACTTCCCCTACCACCCCATCTTTTCATTCTTTTTTTTTTTTACCAATAGGTATATTTTATTACATAATATGATACAAAAGATTTAAGATATACATTGATGATATAAACATTGCATATACAGTACATGAGGTGTGAGAGATACATGTCTAGTACATATTGTTACGTGTTTATCACTGATTATAATGCAAAAATCTCATCCAGCTCCTCAGAGCAGAGGGCGCGTGCCCAAAATACAGCATGCATTACCCCTCTGAACAGCGGTGCTGAGTCGCTGGAACAGAAAACTAGCTGCCCTGGGATCCCTAGTTACCCTGTTAAGTCTTTTGCCCAGCTCCTTGAAGAACTTAAGATGCACTCTTTCCCCATGAGCCAAGGGTCTCCGAGCCTATAGGAACAAACATATAATGATGGGCAAGTTCTCCGTATTTTCTAGACTTCTGGGACTCCCTGAAGCTGGCAGCTGCCCCTCCCTCCTCCCTGGTGTATTGTAGATAGGTATCAGCCAAGGTAGATGAACATGTGTAGTCCCACACCACCTGCTTGCTGTCTGTCCAGGCTTGAAGGGTGATACCATCTGGATGCTTTTGGCTGCCATCAGATCTGCATAGTTGGGGTGCCTCCTTTACTGCTTGGCATCCGGCTGTTGTGAGGCTCCTCTTGATGATGTTATTAACCTCCACATGTCTTGCAATCTTTTCCTTGGATTTACGGCACACAAGACCATGGTACCCGAATTGGTCTGCTGCTTCACTGCCACAAATACACTTGTGTTTGGCGAGAATAGGGGCAGCAAGTCGAAGGGCAACACCAATGCGGATGGTCTGTGGGTCGAGGCGTGTGCCAAGGCTGGAATTGGGAACAGCCAACAGAAAGTCCCCTGCATGAGGAGCTCTCACTGCCAAGAGGCGGACTTTATCCTTCCCTGACACACTCTGAAGTTTTGTTGACGCTATATTCTCTACTATTGAGCCATCCCAGTGCGACTGTTTGTAGTTGTTGGGAAGAGCAGATCTGGTTTCAAAGCCCATTAGATTATCCCAGATCATGGCTCCGTTAATGAACTTTTGGTCCTAAACTCCAATCTTGTCCCAAAGATGTTCAGGGAGAATCACTGCTACAAGCCATTTGGATGGAACTCAAGTGGACAGGAAAGCTGGTAGTGCAATCTGAGATGACTTGCGGACACCAATGCCTCCTAGTCTGACTGGGAGTGTAGCTTGGTCCCACTGCCCATCTTCTAGAGTAAGGTTAAGTACTTTTGTAAAAATCTGCCTCAGGATGCTGTCATATTCGTGCAGTATAGGGTTAGAATATGAAGGTGCATATCTTAAGAAATATGTCAACCTGGGCAGACTCAATTACTTCGTGAGAAAGTACAAGGCATTGTGGGTGTCAAGATTGCCTATTTAGTGTTCCATTCTCCTCAACTCTTCCAGTTTCTTTCTGAGAATTGTGTCAATTGCATCGCTTCCCAGAGGTGCTCCAAACAAGACACTATTTGTGGGGGCAATGACTAATGCTCCTAGTAGTTTTGGTCTCTCTGCATTTATCACTTGTTGATTGACTGAGATGATTTCACATTTGATGGATTCAGGATGAGACCCATTTCCTGTCCCCATATCATTACCTGTGTAAGATCATCTAGAAAAGACTTCTTTGTACCTGCTAGTGTGCCATCATCCAGGAACCAGATGTTTAGCTCATGGAAGAGAAATGGTGCAAGAGAAATGGTGCAAGAGAAATGGTGCTGGACACCCTCTGATGATGTGATTTCATGCTCTCCAAACAGGAGGATTGATTCCTTGCTATATCCAGCTGAAACAAAAGGGAAGAGACCAGGGAAATGTTCTTGTACAGCTGCTAATACCACGTCTCATTTCAGGAGATTAAATGCATTCTTGAAATCTAATTTAACCACTGCATTGTCCTTAGGCAGGTTTTTGATATACGCCCTTGTTGCATGAACCGCTGCTTCACTTCTTTGAGAGACCCCAATGCCTATTTGGTTTGTTTGAAGCATCACGGGCGCCTATGCGCAAATACTTCGGACAGCAGCTTTGGAAAAGAGGTGGCGAAAAGTGTTGCCCACTGCAATTGGCCTAATTCCTCCATCCTTTGTTTTAAGGACACAAAGTGATGTACCAAAAAAGAAAGGTTTAATTTCGTCAGGAATCAGACCAGCCAAGGAATTGTTGACGAAGCTTGTGATCTCTGAATGCAGTGTCTCTGCAATCTCCCCGATAACTGGATTAACCATTTCCTTTCAATGCTGAGGCCTTATTCCAGTGTAACCCCCAGCAGAGTCGGACGGGAATTACATTATTGCATTGTAAATGTCTGAGTCTTGCACAATATATGGTTTCACAGTGGGGAGAAAGGTGTTGGAACTGTAGGTGCCCCTGGTTTTCCTGGCAGGGTGCTTTCCTCAAAGTGCTTCAGCAGTGTCAGCCTTCCTGGGGGCAACTGTATTTTCACTGGTGATAATTCTGAGTGCCCCCACAGTGTTGCCCTCTTCAATTTTCTTGCTCACCTGGACTCTGATTTTTTCACTGTCAGTGGAGTGAGTGGGGGTTCTGCCTCTCTCGCTTTTGTATTGATGGGGAAGGCGAATGAGGTTATAAACTCTTGGAAAGTCTCTTAAGGATTAATGATCATTGAGGCTAGCCTCTTTCCCCTTCTTTTCAGCACAGCTCAGCAGACATTGCCAAAAAGTAGCAAGTTGTGCCATGCCTTGATGGTTGGTGGACCATTTAGGATAGTAGAACCATCGTTTACTTTTTAAGAGGTCTGTAAGTTTCCCAGCTGCATGTGGTCGGGCTGCTTTGGGAATATGTGTGAGAATCCTTGTACCTGTTGCTTTAATTGCTTCCAAGATATTATCTGATGAGATGAGATCTGTATGAGTGGGTTTAGGTGCCTGAAGTGGCTCTGGATCATCACTTTCCACAGGAGGACATCCTGAACCAGGGCAGCTACATGTTTGCGGAGGAAACCATTAGAGTTAAGACAACGAAGCTGTATTGCCAGCAGTGCCATTTCCCATCTGGGTAGGTAGACTGTAGGAGTGGAATATGACATGCTGGGTGGGTATGGTGCATGGAAGGTAGTGAACTTGACTCTGGTGGCCTCGTGGAGTTTGAGGGGCTGGGAGGGGAAAACTGCCCTCCTCAGTTGGGGTGCGGCTGGGAGTTGGGTGGGTGAGGCACTGGTAGTTGGGTGGGAGGCGCAAGTTGATGGGGGTAGCCGAGGAGAAGGGTGAGGGGAGAACAATACCCATGGACTTGAACACAATATATTGTTCACACTGTCTTACAATACACACAACATTATATGTTTCCCATGTACATCATGAAAGATGTGGGTATTAGCACTGCTGAACCCAAGTGTGTTCCCTCACCACCTATACACTGCGCCTCTTTCCCCTCCCCGTGGCGTGAGGGAGGCGGCACTGACTGGTCACTCCATTGTTTTTCCATAACATATGCCTCTAATTATTCTATGCATAGACAGGTAATCATTTCTAAGTTAACTTTAAGCATGGTGCATGGTGCTGGAGGTACATGATTTTATGGGAGCTTTCCGAGGTTTGTATATACGATAATTTTGGCGGCACTCACACATAGTGTAGGCCTTATTCTCTCCCACCCTCACTGGCTATCTTCCACACTACCACCACTCATCAACCTTCACAAACTGCACAACACTTCAACTATTTACAATGAAACGGTGCACTGGAATGTCTGCTCGCTGCACTGAAATCTTCCCAGAGTATTCACACTGAGTCCTGTCAGTCTTGATCTGGTCAGCCTCTTTGACCTGGAGTTATCCTTGAAAATCCCACAGCTAGCCAGTCACACGTCTTGCCATGCCAGCGCCTGGCAGGTGATACGTATATATATATGTCGTGCCGATTAGGTAAAATTTGCGAGTTTGCTTAAATAGCAACGCTCTTCTTGCCATAAGACAAGTGAAAATTTGTGTATGCAATATTTCGCAAAATCATTCTGAACCTAAAGAAAAAATATATTTCATTGTGTTTGTTTATTATTAAATTATTGTTAACGTATCTAAAATATATTTAGTTGGGTTAGGATAAATTAAATTGTGCTTGTTGTAATAAGTTAGGTAGGTTTTCAAAGTTTCTCTTGGTACAAAATTATAAATTTTTACATTAACATAAATGAAAAAATATATCTTAAACGTATAAGAGAAAATTTTAGAAAGGACTTAATTTTAGTTGAGTTCTTGCTAATTACCAGTTTTACCTAATCAGTACGACATATATATATATATATATATATATATATATATATATATATATATATATATATATATATATATATATATATATATATGTCGTGCCGATTAGGTAAAACTGGTCAATTAGCAAGAACTCATCTAAATTTAAGTCCTTTCTAAAAATTCCTCTTATACGTTTAAAGATATATTTTTTTTCATTTATGTTAATGTAAGAATTTATAATTTTGTACCAAGAGAAACTTTGAAAACCTACCTAACCTTATTACAACAAGCGCAATTTAATTTAGCCTAACCCAACTAAATATATTTTAGATACGTTAACATTAATTTAATAATAAACAAACACAATGAAGTATATTTTTTTCGTTATGTTCAGAATGATTTTGGCGAAATTATTGCATACACAAATTTTCACTTGTCTTATATGGCAAGGTGAGCGTTGCTATTTAAGAAATCAAAGTTTACCTAATCGGAGATATATATATATATATATATATATATATATATATATATATATATATATATATATATGTCGTGCCGATTAGGTAAAACTGGTCAATTAGCAAGAACTCATTTAAAATTAAGTCCTTTCTAAAATTTTCTCTTATACGTTTAAAGATATATTTTTTTCATTTATGTTAATGTAAAAATTATAATTTTGTACCAAGAGAAACTTTGAAAACCTACCTAACCTTATTACAACAAACGCAATTTAATTTAGCCTAACCCAACTAAATATATTTTAGATACGTTAACATTAATTTAATAATAAACAAACACATTGAAATATATTTTTTTTGTTATGTTCAGAATGATTTTGGCGAAATTATTGCATACACAAATTTTCACTTGTCTTATATGGCAAGGTGAGCGTTGCTATTTAAGCCAAAATCGCAAGTTTTACCTAATCGGCACGACATAATATATATATATATATATATATATATATATATATATATATATATATATATATATATATATATATATATGAGAGAGAGGATTTTGGGAGAT
>WNWK01038317.1:0-18005 GCA_009830355.1 Cherax destructor | reverse complement strand
GCCCCTCCCCAACCCCCCATTCCAAACCCACCCCCTGCTTTCCCCGCCCGCCCTCACCTTGCAGTTTTCCCGCCCGCCTGCCTCCTTCCCCCCCCTGCCTGCGGCCTCCCATTTGCCCCCTTTTCCTGGGGCCCACCTCCCCTAACCCCTCCCCTCCCTGAAATTCCCCCCCACCTGCCTGCTTTCCCCCCTTTAAAACCCCCCCACCTCCCTTTTCCCTTTCCCACGCCCACCTGCAGCAAAATCCTTTCCCCCCTCCCTTCCCCGCCTTTTCTTCCCCCCCTCCCTCCCTTTTTCCGCCCCCCTCACCTCCCCATTCCCGTCCCCTTTCCTTCCTCCCTTCCACCCCCTTCCCTTATTCCACCCCCTGTCCTTCCCCCCCATCTTCCTTTCCCCGTCCCCCTCCTCCCTTTTCCGCCTCCCTCCCTTTTCCACCCCTTAAAAGCTTTTCCCTTTTTTGTTTTCCCCTGCCTCCTTTTCCGCCCCGCCTGCCGGGCCTTTGACTCCGACCCCCCGCCTCCCTCACGGCTTCCCCCCGCCTGCCTCCAATCCCCCGCCTGCCATTCCCCCCCCTGCCTGCCTCCTTCCACCCACCCTGCCTGCCCCCCTCCCCTACCTCCCCTCTTTTCCCTCCCCCTCCCTCCCTTCCCAAACCTCCCTTGCTTTCCCCCATCCCGCCCCCCCCTCCCTTTCCTTCCCCCCCTGCCCCTGCAGCCCCCCCCTGCCTGTTTTCCCCCTTCTCCCCTTTCCCCCCCGCCTCCCTTATTCCCCCCCTCCCTTTCCCCCCCCCTGCCTCCCTTTCCCCCTTCCTCCAAAAAATCCACCCTTTTGCCCGCCTGCCTCCAAAGCCCCCTCCCCCCTCCCTGCCTTCCCCCCCGCCGCCTGCCCCCTTCCCCGCCGCCTGCCTCCCTGCCCCCTCCCTCTTTCTGCCTCCCCTTCCCGCCCCCTGCCTGTTTCCCCGCCACCTGCCTGTTTCCACCCCCTGTGACCCCCCGCCCGCCTGCCTCCCTTCCCCTGCCTGTGCCTTCCCCCCCTGCCCCCCCCCGCCCCCTACCTGCTTTCCCCCACCCTCCCGTTTAAAGCCCCCCCCTGAGTTGGGCCTCCCGCTTTCCCCCCTCCCTCCTTCCCCCCCTGCCTGCCCCCTTCCCCCCCCTGCCTGCCCCCCCGCCCACCTGCCTCCTTTTCCCACCCCTTATTATTATCCCCGCCCCTCCCTCCTTCCCCCCCCTCCCTTCCGCCCGCCGCCGGGCCCCCCCCCCCTTGCCTCCCTTTCCCCCCCCCTTTATGCCTTCCCTGCCTGCGGTTTCCCCCCCCTGCCTCCCAGCCCCCCTCCCTGCCTGCTGCTTCCCCCCCCTCCCCTCCAGCTCCCCCACCTGCCTGTGCCCCCCCCACCTGCCTGTATTTCCCCCTTGCCTGCGGCCCCGCCCCTCCTGCCCTTCCCCCCTGCCTCCCCATTCCCCCCCCTCCTCCCCATTCCCCACCCACCTCCCCTGCCTTCCCCCCCTGCCTGCCTTCCACCCCCCTGCCTGTTCCCCCCACCCCTGAAATTTTCCCTTTGCCTCCTTTCCCCCCCACCCCTCCTTTTCCTCCTTCCACCCCCTCCCGACCTCCGTCCCCCTCCCTCCTTCCCCCCCACCTCCTTTTTTCCCCACCCACCTACCTACCTTCCCACCCACCTACCTACCTTCCCACCCACCTACCTACCTTCCCACCCACCTACCTACCTTCCCACCCACCTACCTACCTTCCCACCCACCTACCTACCTTCCCACCCACCTACCTACCTTCTCGCCCACCTACCTACCTTCGCACCCACCTGCCACCACCAACTCGTTACCACTTACATGTACTCATAATTAACTCATGCGCTCACTTGTACTTCATTTGTTTTTTTCAATGTCCTCGCAATTAATATCATTGTCTACCTTAAGCTTAGTTTCAATTGCAAGTTAATTTTTACATCATTCCTTAATTGAGTTTCGGCCGGTTGGTTAATGGGGTTTCAAGTCTTTCGACTACACTACACGTAACATTCTCACCACCAGACAAGCTCATTTTAATCCATGAAATAATTAATATAAGCTCACACACGGCCAGTATACACCGAGAAACATACACTCAATGTGTATATCATGTTAGGTAGGTTTGTCAGTAAACACAAGTGTTTTCTGACGCCTGTCTTGGTCATATGATGACCCACAGCTGGAGATTTGGGTCATCTGACCGAGGCCTTCCACTGGCTTACCGGCCTACCTCTTTAAAAATCGAGTTCCTCTTGTTGATTCGCCGATACTGTCCCGGCCCGGGCCTTTACCAAGTTGTGGCCCAGCCTCGGCTCCCTTTCTCGGGAGTGTCTCAGACTAATGTCTGCCATGGGAGGAGGTACAAGTACCCCCTCATCGTCTGGGACCAACTGTCCCCAGGCCTAGCCACATTTCTCGCCTTCACTAGGCTCATAGGGAGAAGCTAGGCCTCTTTGGTCTGCCATCTTCCCCACCCCAGTTGGGCTAATGGGAATGACAGTCTTGTGAGCTGCAGGTGGTAGCAAGCTCTGGCTCAGGCACTACCCTGCCCTGCCCTAGAAGAGCTGGGCATGGTGTCTTCCTTCTCAAAAATCGAGTTGGTTGGTTGGTGTAGATTCGCCAGAACTCTCCCGGTCAGGGTCTTTTCCAGATGGTGACCCGGCCTTGGCTCCCTGTCGAGGGAGTGTCTGAGACCTATGTCTCCCATGGGAGGAGGTACAAGTGCCCCCTTATCGTCTGGGACCAATTGTCCCCAGGCCTTGCCACGTTCCCGCCCTCACAGGGCTCATCGATAGAAGATAGGCCTATCTGGTCTGCCATCTTCCCCGCCCCAGGGAGGCTAGGGAATGGCAGGCTTGCGAGCTGCAGATGGCAGCTTTGGCACCTACCCTGCCCTATAAGGGCTGGGAATTGTCTCCCTCCTCAAAAAAAAATACAGTAGACCCTCGGTTTTCGTTGAAAATTCTTTCCAGAATGCTGTTCAAGTGCCGTTACCGAACGAATTTGTTCCCATAAATAAAAAATGTAAGTTAGATTAGTCGTTTCAGACCCCCAAAAATACACTTACAAAAGCTCTTACAAAAATACACTTACAAAAGCTCTTACAAAAATACACTTACAAAAGCTCTTACAAAAATACACTTATAAAAGCTCTTACAAAAATACACTTACAAAAGCTCTTACAAAAATACACTTACATAATTGTTCGCGTTTGGAGGTGAACGAAAACCATTTAAATTTAAAAAAAAATTCCCACACATTATTATGTAAGTGTCTACGACTCTTTGATAAAGAAGCTAATCACTTTATGTCATCCCAATACGCAATAGAAAATAAATTTAAGCGTAAGTTAATTTTTGAAGATAAAAACTGGACGGTATATTTTTAGATGAGGTTGTTGATAATACATACACACAAGAAGCTGATAAAGTTTATCACTTAATGAGAGTGAGTCGAAATTTTAATTTCCTCTCAGTGATAAGAGTTAATTAAGGGAATTAAATATGTTATTTTAAACCTGCACTAACTTTATTAGTTATGAAATGCAACTTTTAAACTTCATCCAGACTTGTTCTTTAACAAGTGAGTTAAGTTGCAACAAGTGAGTTAAGTTGCAACAAGTGAGTTAAGTTGCATCAAGCAACAAGTGAGTTAAGTTGCATCAACTAACAAGTGAGTTAAGTTGCATCAAGCAACAAGTGAGTTAAGTTGCATCAAGCAACAAGTGAGTTAAGTTGCATCAACCAACAAGTGAGTTAAGTTGCATCAAGCAACAAGTGAGTTAAGTTGCAACAACCAACAAGTGAGTTAAGTTGCATCAACCAACAAGTGAGTTAAGTTGCATCAACTAACAAGTGAGTTAAGTTGCATCAACTAACAAGTGAGTTAAGTTGCATCAACTAACAAGTGAGTTAAGTTGCATCAACCAACAAGTGAGTTAAGTTGCATCAACCAACAAGTGAGTTAAGTTGCATCAACCAACAAGTGAGTTAAGTTGCATCAACTAACAAGTGAGTTAAGTTGCATCAACTAACAAGTGAGTTAAGTTGCAAAAGTGACTTAAGTTGCATCAAGCAACAAGTGAGTTAAGTTGCAACAACCAACAAGTGAGTTAAGTTGCATCAACCAACAAGTGAGTTAAGTTGCATCAAGCAACAAGTGAGTTAAGTTGCAACAACCAACAAGTGAGTTAAGTTGCATCAACCAACAAGTGAGTTAAGTTGCATCAACTAACAAGTGAGTTAAGTTGCATCAACTAACAAGTGAGTTAAGTTGCATCAACTAACAAGTGAGATAAGTTGCATCAAGCAACAAGTGAGTTAAGTTGCATCAAGCAACAAGTGAGTTAAGTTGCATCAACCAACAAGTGAGTTAAGTTGCATCAAGCAACAAGTAAGTTAAGTTGCAACAACCAACAAGTGAGTTAAGTTGCATCAACCAACAAGTGAGTTAAGTTGCATCAACTAACAAGTGAGTTAAGTTGCATCAAGCAACAAGTGAGTTAAGTTGCATCAACTAACAAGTGAGTTAAGTTGCATCAAGCAACAAGTGAGTTAAGTTGCATCAACCAACAAGTGAGTTAAGTTGCATCAAGCAACAAGTGAGTTAAGTTGCAACAACCAACAAGTGAGTTAAGTTGCATCAACCAACAAGTGAGTTAAGTTGCATCAACTAACAACAAATGAGTTAAGTTGCATCAACCAACAAGTGAGTTAAGTTGCATCAAGCAACAAGTGAGTTAAGTTGCATCAACCAACAAGTGAGTTAAGTTGCATCAACCAACAAGTGAGTTAGGTTGCATCAACTAACAAGTGAGTTAAGTTGCATCAACTAACAAGTGAGTTAAGTTGCATCAAGCAACAAGTGAGTTAAGTTGCATCAACCAACAAGTGAGTTAAGTTGCATCAACCAACAAGTGAGTTAAGTTGCATCAACCAACAAGTGAGTTAAGTTGCAACAACCAACAAGTGAGTTAAGTTGCATCAACCAACAAGTGAGTTAAGTTGCATCAACTAACAAGTGAGTTAAGTTGCATCAAGCAACAAGTGAGTTAAGTTGCAACAACCAACAAGTGAGTTAAGTTGCATCAACAAACAAGTGAGTTAAGTTGCATCAACTAACAAGTGAGTTAAGTTGCATCAACTAACAAGTGAGTTAAGTTGCATCAACCAACAAGTGAGTTAAGTTGCATCAACCAACAAGTGAGTTAAGTTGCATCAACTAACAAGCGAGTTAAGTTGCATCAACCAACAAGTGAGTTAAGTTGCATCAACTAACAAGTGAGTTAAGTTGCAACAACTAACAAGTGAGTTAAGTTGCCTCAACCAACAAGTGAGTTAAGTTGCATCAACCAACAAGTGAGTTAAGTTGCATCAAGCAACAAGTGAGTTAAGTTGCATCAAGCAACAAGTGAGTTAAGTTGCCTCAAGCAACAAGTGAGTTAAGTTGCATCAACTAACAAGTGAGTTAAGTTGCATCAAGCAACAAGTGAGTTAAGTTGCATCAAGCAACAAGTGAGTTAAGTTGCATCAACCAACAAGTGAGTTAAGTTGCATCAAGCAACAAGTGAGTTAAGTTGCAACAACCAACAAGTGAGTTAAGTTGCATCAACCAACAAGTGAGTTAAGTTGCATCAACTAACAAGTGAGTTAAGTTGCATCAAGCAACAAGTGAGTTAAGTTGCAACAACCAACAAGTGAGTTAAGTTGAATCAACCAACAAGTGAGTTAAGTTGCATCAACTAACAAGTGAGTTAAGTTGCATCAACTAACAAGTGAGTTAAGTTGCATCAACCAACAAGTGAGTTAAGTTGCATCAACCAACAAGTGAGTAAAGTTGCATCAACTAACAAGTGAGTTAAGTTGCATCAACCAACAAGTGAGTTAAGTTGCATCAACCAACAAGTGAGTTAGGTTGCATCAACTAACAAGTGAGTTAAGTTGCATCAACCAACAAGTGAGTTAAGTTGCATCAACCAAGAAGTGAGTTAAGTTGCATCAACCAAGAAGTGAGTTAAGTTGCATCAACCAACAAGTGAGTTAAGTTGCATCAAGCAACAAGTGAGTTAAGTTGCATCAACTAACAAGTGAGTTAAGTTGCATCAAGCAACAAGTGAGTTAAGTTGCATCAAGCAACAAGTGAGTTAAGTTGCATCAAGCAACAAGTGAGTTAAGTTGCATCAAGCAACAAGTGAGTTAAGTTGCATCAAGCAACAAGTGAGTTAAGTTGCATCAAGCAACAAGTGAGTTAAGTTGCATCAAGCAACAAGTGAGTTAAGTTGCATCAACTAACAAGTGAGTTAAGTTGCATCAAGCAACAAGTGAGTTAAGTTGCATCAACTAACTAGTGAGTTAAGTTGCATCAAGCAACGTTGTCTAGCAAATATAATAGAGATTTATCAGGCGTGTCAACTGCAGCATCTCTCTTGTGTAGAATTACATTGCCTTAATTTCAAGAAGCAGTAAACCCTCATGGGTAATTCGGCTCAAGCAGTGGATAAAGACACAGATGTGGTATAATGTCAGTGTTTATTGACAACGTTTCGCCCACACATTGGGCTTTATCAAGTAGCAAACACATCTACCTGGGAAGACGGTAGTGATAGTATTAACTAATGGTTATAATCATAACCATAATTTTTAAAGAGGTGGACTGGTAAGCCAGCGGAAGGCCTCGGTCAGATGACCAAAAGCTCCAGCTGCGGGTCATCATATGACTAAGATTAGCGTCAGGAAACACTTGTCCTGTTTCCTGACAAACATTACACCTAAAAAGAGAGTACTGACGTGAAGAGTCAAGTTAAGTTAGGTAATGTTTGTTAGGAAACAGGACAAGTGTTTCCTGACGTGAGTCTTGGTCATATGATGACCCGCAGCTGGAGCTTTTGGTCATTTGACCGACGCCTTCCGCTGGCTTGCCCCTCCACCCCTTTAAAATTTTAAATTATCAAGAGTCAGGTGAGGTTTGTTGAAACTAATTCTGGGTAGACTGATGACAGGTTGGACAAATATTTGGCTGATAAGAAGTTAGATATGAGAAGTACCTTGCTAGGTGGGCCAGGAGGCCTGGTACAGCGGTCCTTCATACTCTCATCTGTTGTTAGGTGGCAAAAGTTCAGCTTTGTTGTAGAAGCCGTTGTTTGGGTTGAAATTGTTTGATATGCTAGTTAGTGATGGTTCCAGAATCCTGCGTTCTGAAGTATCATTTTCCTCGGCAATGAGTCGTGACCAATGTAATTGATCAAGTTGTTGTGGGAGAGTGTGGGTGAAACAGCCGTTTCTCAAGTAGTCCATTATCATGTCAGTCTACCAACCTATCATCATCAAGGCTACATACCTCCCTATCATCAACAAGGCTACATACCTCCCTATCATCATCAAGGCTACATACCTCCCTATCATCAACAAGGCTACATACCTCCCTATCATCAACAAGGCTACATACCTCACTATCATCAACAAGGCTACATACCTCCCTATCATCAACAAGGCTACATACCTCCCTATCATCATCAACAAAGCATATTTGCGTTCAAAAATGCGTGTGTGGAGGTCTCTTGATGTTTCTCCCACGTATATTTGGTCACAGTCGTTGTAAGTAATTGTGCATTCCCCTGTCGTGGTAGTTTGACTTGGTGGCGTCCCTTATAGGCGATGTCCTTGATTATTACATAATGGAGTGAGTGGTGGATACTTGGAATTTGATGTTGTAGAGAATGTTAAAAATGGGTTTAACTAGAGAGAATTGTTATGGAGGACTATGTATCTTTTTTCGGTTGTGTGTTGTGAAGTTTAGAAAAAATCTGCTCTAGGAAAGATCATTCTGCTTTCCTAAAATGGCTCTACAACTTCTCTCCTTATTCTCCTGGGTCCTTTGCCTTCTATACTTCTTCCATTCCTAGCACACTTGGTTTTGGCCTCCCTGCACCTTTGGGTGAACCACGGGCTCATCCTGGCTTTCTCGTTATTTCTGTTACCCTTGGGTACAAACCTCTCCTCAACTTCCTTGCATATTGTTGTTACATATCCCATCATCTCGTTTACTGACTTCCCTGCCAGTTCTCTGTCCCACTGAACCCCGTGTAGGAAATTCTTCAGGCCTGTGTAGTCCCCTCAATTGTAGTTTGGCTTCATTCGTGCAGCCCTTCCTGCTTCCCCCTCCACTTGTAACTCTACTATGTATTCGAAACTTAGAACCATATGATCACTGGCCCCAAGGGGGCTTTCATGTGTGATGTCCTCAATATCTGCACTACTCAGGGTGAATACTAGGTCCAGTCTCGCTGGTTCATCCTCTCCTCTCTCTCTGGTAGTGTCCCTTAGGTTTTGGTACATGAGATTTTCCAGTACCACCTCCAGCATCTTAGCTCTCCACGTTTCTTGGCCCCCATGTGGCTCCAAGTTCTCCCAATCGATTTCCTTGTGGTTGAAGTCACCCATGATCAGCTTCGCCCTGCTCGCATGGGCACTTCTGGCCACTTCAGCCAGTGTGTCAACCATCGTGTGTGTGTTTCACTCACAGGATTATCAGTTTAGAGAAAAGAAAGGCCTAAATTCTGAGAAAATAATTATGCGGCTGCACAAAACCAATTAACTTGGTTTGGCAATAATAATAATAATAATAATAATAATAATAACAATAATAATAATAATAATAATAATAATAATAATAATAATAATAATAATAACAATAATAATAATAACGTTAATAGCACTGGTGAGAGGGAAGGAAGGTTTCCCATCAGTGTTTGTATCAGTGTGTAAGATAACCGGATGTTTGTCGTGTGGGCAGGCTTGTATAGGCTGTTGTGGTGTTTGTGCATGCATATACTCATCCACACATACACACACACACACACACACACAAAGCTCATGGAGCAGGAGGAGTGACCTAGTAGCGACCAGTGAAGAGGCGGGGCCAGAAGCTGTGAATCGACCCCTGCAACCACAACTAGGTGAGTACACACACACGCACACACACACACACACACACACACACACACACACTGGCTGACGTGGCAAGAAGAGCTCACTCGAGCATACCAAAATTACTGATTATGGGCGACTTCAACCACAGGGAGATCGATTGGGAAAATCTGGGGGTCCAGAAACATGGAGAGCCAAGATGATGGATGTGGTACTGGAAAACCTCATGCACCAACACGTCAGGGACACTACCAGAGAGAGAGAGAGGACGAACCAGCAAGGCTGGACCTCGTGTTCACCCTGAGCAGCTCAGACATCACATATGAGAGGCCCCTGGGAGCCAATGACCACGTGGTTCTGAGCTTTGAGTACATAGTAGAGTTACAAGTGGAGAGGGTAACAGGAGTTGAAAGGGAAAAGCCAAACTATAAAAGGGGGACTACACAGGTATGAGGAACTTCCTGCAGGAGGTTCAGTGGGACAGAGACATGGAAGGAAAGTCAGTAAACGAAATGATGGAATACATAACAACAAAATGCAAGGAAGCAGAGGAAAGGTTTGTTCCTAAAGGCAACAGAAATAATGGGAAGTCCAGAACGAGCCCTTGGTTTACCCAAAGGTGCAGAGAGGCAAAGACTAAGTTGGGGTATAGCCATAAACCCGTAGATAGATCTAACATAGTTCTAAATGTCGATAACGAGGTATGCCACGAAACAACTAAAGTGGCAAATTGTTTTAATTCCTACTACACAACTGTCGCATCAACACTAGTAAGTAAGCTACCAGCTGCATCAAATACCTTTAACACAGACTCTGATAAATTTAAAACATACTATACCAATAAAGGAGTAACTCAAAACAGTTGTCAACTAGTAAGTGTATCTCATGACTTCCTGCAAAAAGAACTAAGCAGGTTAAACCCAATTAAGAGCACCGGCCCAGATAACATCCCGTCTAAGTTCCTAAAAGATGGTGCCTCTGAACTGGCAATCCCCATTGCTCACATAATAAATTTGTCCATCACCACTAATACAGTGCCAGAGGGGTTCAAGGAGGCCAGAGTTACTCTTATCTTCAAGAAAAATAGTAGGTCTGATGTCAGCAACTATAGGCCTGTTAGTATACTCAGTGTAATATCCAAAATTCTAGAGAGGGCGGTGTACTGTCAAGTAGTTAAATATCTTAGTGACAACGACATTCTTCATAGTTACCAATCAGGCTTTAGGAGCTCTTACTCAACCGACACCTCCCTAATTAATCTGCTGGATTACATGAGAACTGAAATGTCTATAGGGAATCTCATAGGAATGGTAACTTTAGACTTGCAAAAGGCCTTCGATACTGTCAACCACAATATATTATGTAAGAAACTTCAAGCTATCGGCATAGGTTCCACAGACTGGTTTAAGTCCTATCTTAGCAACAGGAAACAAATTGTCAAAATCAACAAAACGGAATCAGAACCACTGCCGATAGCATGTGGAGTTCCTCAAGGTAGTATTCTGGGTCCTTTATTATTCCTGTGTTATGTAAATGATATGCCCATCAGTGCAAACTCCTACTGTATGCGGATGACAGTGCTCTGTTAGTGTCAGGTAAAGACCCACAAGATATAGCTAATGTATTAACACTGGAACTGGAGTCCTGCAGCAAATGGTTAGTAGACAACAAACTATCGTTACACATCGGGAAAACAGAAGCCATACTCTTTGGCACGAAATATAAACTGAGAAGGGTAAATAATTTTAATGTCCGGTGTAATGGGGAATCCATCACTTCAGTTTCCTCAGTAAAATATCTGGGAATCCCCTTTGACCCATGCATGTCAGGAGAATTGATAGGGAACAGTGTAGTAAAGAAAGCGAATGCCAGACTGAAGTTCCTCTACAGACAAGCACAGTGTCTACCTACTGAGGCTCGCAGGACCCTATGTCTAGCCCTAATACAATGTCATATTAACTACGCTTGCTCTTCATGGTACTCAGCCTTGACAAAAAACTGAAAGATAAGCTGCAAATCACCCAGAACAAAATGGTAAGATTCATCCTGGACCTGGGTCCAAGAGAGCATGTAGGCCAGGATGAATTACAACAATTGGATATGCTGAATATTGAAGACAGAGTAAAACAACTTAAATTAAATCAAGTTTATAAAATTGCTCACAAACAGTGTCCAGAATATTTTGCTGCCAATTTTGTCAAGGCTGGGAACCAAAGTAGTCATAGTACTAGTGGGAGAGAGCACAACTTTGTAGTACCCACAGTCAGTGGCCAGGCTTCAAACACATTTTATTGTACAGCAATAAAAGAATGGAACAGACTGCCTGCACATGTCAAAA
The DNA here is from genome assembly GCA_009830355.1 of Cherax destructor. Lineage (NCBI taxonomy): Eukaryota > Metazoa > Arthropoda > Malacostraca > Decapoda > Parastacidae > Cherax > Cherax destructor. The sequence goes on along the minus strand of WNWK01038317.1, from coordinate 6,720 downwards.
CCAGTCACAGCATGAGCCAGTTCAAGAAGAGAGCCAAAAGGTACCTAATGAATGTAGCGACAGAAAGGGAGGAGAATGATTTTTTATTTTTTTTAGCTAACACACATGTATATGTAAATAACTCTTTTTACCTTATTCCTAGTATACATATATCCTTTATAATTTAATAACATATATATCCTACAATGTATAATATTAAGGTATAAAAGGACCCCAATGGAAATAAGTCACTCTGTCTGACTTTTTTGGGTTATCCTAGGTTCTCTACACATATGCTGCTATGTATGATAATGTATGTAAATGTATTTGTGTATACCTGAATAAACTTACTTACTTACTTATAAGCCTGAGGAGGCAGGGAGAGAAAGAGGGAGGGAGGAGAACTCAAAGAAGAGGATAGAGAAGTTTGCTAGAAATTAAGCAGAAAAGTTAAAGTGGTATTCACTGAGGTAACAGGGATGGGGCCACAATGCAGAGTTGCAAGGCTAGTCAGGATATATTGGATAGAATTCATGTATCAGCTTGTCGGTTTTCAACCATTGATCACCATGAATACTGACAGGAGCGGAAGAGCTGTGTGAACCAATGGCAATAATCTACATGTCGCCGGAGACTTGAAATATAGTGGACACCTGGAAAACAGCAAATATGATCCCAATATACGTACAGGGGATAGACATAATTCAGTGAGATTAACAAGACTGCTGACTGCAACAGGGAGGTCGAACCTGTCATTAATTTTTCATCACAGGAGATCGCTGGCTCGTGCTGTGGGTACTTTGATAATAATAATAATAATAATAATAATAATAATAATAATAATAATAACAATAATAATAATAATAATAATAATAATAATAATAATAATAATAATAATAATAATAATAATAATAATAATAATAATAATATCTCTATTTCTACAAGTACATGTACAAGGTATACAGTCCTAGCTGACATCAATGACATACTACTACATAGAAAGCCGCTTGTTATACAGAGCATTTCTGGCAAATTAGGTAAATTTTGTCTCTAGGATGCGACCCACACCAGTCGACTAACACCCTGGAAATACGCCCTAATGTTTTCCAGCCGTACCGGGGAATCGATCCCTGGACCTCAATGTGCTAGCTGAGTGCGCTACCACTTGAGCTACGAGACACATCTAGGGTTGAAAGTTTCTTAAGCAATTTTGTTGATCTCATTGAGCTGTGTTTTTATTAACTGTTTCTCTGAAAATTCTTTCTTTCAATAGACTTTTGGTCGAGCAATTTGCTCAGTACTAAGTGCCCTCTGGCGAACCAATACACGAAACATCTTGAAGCCGAGAGGTTTTCCTCTATCATCCCTTGCTGGCTCACCTGGCTCCGTTATGTTGCCGACATTCTCATCATGACTCCAACACAAGCTCAACCACGTCGAGCCTTCTATCAGTTCATACTCAAGGAGGACGTTCACAGCATTCTACCTTTTCTCGACGTTCTTCTCTGTAAATCTGATCATACTTAACGTTTCAAAGTCTACCGCAAACCACCAGTCAACAAGATCTTCTTCACTACTACCTTGCACCACCAGTCAACAAGATCTTCTTCACTACTACCCTGCACCACCAGTCAACAAGATCTTCTTCACTACTACCCTGCACCACCAGTCAACACGATCTTCTTCACTACTACCCTGCACCACCAGTCAACAAGATCTTCTTCACTACTACCCTGCACCACCAGTCAACAAGATCTTCTTCACTACTACCTTGCACCACCAGTCAACAAGATCTTCTTCACTACTACCTTGCACCACCAGTCAACAAGATCTTCTTCACTACTACCCTGCACCACCAGTCAACAAGATCTTCTTCACTACTACCTTGCACCACCAGTCAACAAGATCTTCTTCACTACTACCTTGCACCACCAGTCAACAAGATCTTCTTCACTACTACCCTGCACCACCAGTCAACACGATCTTCTTCACTACTACCCTGCACCACCAGTCAACAAGATCTTCTTCACTACTACCCTGCACCACCAGTCAACACGATCTTCTTCACTACTACCTTGCACCACCAGTCAACAAGATCTTCTTCACTACTACCCTGCACCACCAGTCAACAAGATCTTCTTCACTACTACCTTGCACCACCAGTCAACAAGATCTTCTTCACTACTACCCTGCACCACCAGTCAACAAGATCTTCTTCACTACTACCCTGCACCACCAGTCAACACGATCTTCTTCACTACTACCTTGCACCACCAGTCAACATGATCTTCTTCACTACTACCCTGCACCACCAGTCAACAAGATCTTCTTCACTACTACCTTGCACCACCAGTCAACACGATCTTCTTCACTACTACCTTGCACCACCAGTCAACAAGATCTTCTTCACTACTACCTTGCACCACCAGTCAACACGATCTTCTTCACTACTACCTTGCACCACCAGTCAACATGATCTTCTTCACTACTACCTTGCACCACCAGTCAACAAGATCTTCTTCACTACTACCCTGCACCACCAGTCAACAAGATCTTCTTCACTACTACCTTGCACCACCAGTCAACATGATCTTCTTCACTACTACCTTGCACCACCAGTCAACATGATCTTCTTCACTACTACCCTGCACCACCAGTCAACAAGATCTTCTTCACTACTACCTTGCACCACCAGTCAACATGATCTTCTTCACTACTACCTTGCACCACCAGTCAACAAGATCTTCTTCACTACTACCTTGCACCACCACACCAAGACTAAACGTCGTCTTATTAGAGGCTTCTTCATCGTGCTCTCAGTGTCTGCAAGTATTAAAAGGGATATAATAATAAATCATAAATTTGAAAAGGGTGGAGGGGTAAGCCATCGGAAGGCCTCGGTCAGGTGGCCAAAAGCTCCAGCTATGGGTCATCATATGACTAAGACCCGCGTCAGGAAAACACTTGTACTGTTTCTTGACGAACCTTGCCTACCTATGTAGTATCTGCAGCAGTGAATCCTTGAAGAAGAATGATCTTTCCTAGAGCAGATCTTTTCTAAACTTCACAAGACACGTCATTTCACCATGGACTGCAGGCGCCGTCCACACACCATCCTTAACTCATCTAGACGATACACAACCGAAAGAAGATACATATGCCACAGAAGGGAGGCCCAACGACAATATGAAAATGACATAGCAACGAAAGCCAAATCTGACCTGAAGCTGTTGTACAGCCACATCAGGAGGAAAACAACAGTCAAGGACCAGGTAACCAGGCTGAGGGAGGAAGAAGTGATCACAAGAAACGACCACGAAGTATATGAGGAGCTCAACATGAGATTCAAGGAAGTGTTCACAGAGGAGACAGAAGGGACTCTAGCAAGACGGAGAGGTAGGGTACACCACCAAGTGTTGGACACAATACGTACAACCGAGGAAGAAATGAAGAGGCTGTTAAGTGAGCTAGATACCTCAAAGGCGATGGGGCCGGATAACATCTCTCCATGGGTCCTGAGAGAGGGAGCAGAGGAGCTATGTGTACCCCTAACAACAATCTTCAACACATCTATCGAAACAGGGCGACTACCTGACGTATGGAAGACAGCAAATGTAGCCCCAATTTTAAAAAAAAAAAGACAGACACTAAGCATTAACTACAGACCAGTGTCACTGACATGTATAGTATGCAAAGTCATGGAGAAGATAATCAGGAGAAGAGTGGCGGAGCACATAGAAAGGAGTGAGCTTATCAATGACAGCCAGCACGGTTTCAGGGATGGAAAATCCTATGTCACAAACCTACTGGTGTTCTATGACAAGGTGACAGCAGTTGCTGGACCAGGCTGCAGGCCTGGTCCAGCAATTGGCTCGTGGAGTTTAACCCCAGAAAGTGCAATGTCATGAATATTGGGGAAGGGCAAAGAAGATCACAAACGGAGTACGGTCTAGGGGCCAGAGACTACAAACCTCATTCAAGGAAAAGGATCTTGGGGTGAGTATAACACCAGGCACATCTCTTGAGGCGCACATCAACCAAATAACTGCTGCAGCATATGGGCGCCTAGCAAACCTAAGAACAGCATTCCCACTTCTCAATAAGGAATCGTTCAGGACCCTGTACACCGTATATATCAGGCCTATATTGGATTATGCAGCACCAGTTTGGAACCCACACCTACCCAAGCATGTAAGGAAATTAGAGAAAGTGCAAAGGTTTGCAAAATGACTAGTCCCGGAGCTAAGGGGAATGTTCTACTAGGAGAGGTTAAGGAAAATCGACCTGACGACAGTAGAAATAGAGAAGGATATGATAACGACATATAAAATACTGAGAGGAACTGACAAGGTGAACAGAGACAGGATGTTCCAGAGATGGGACACAGCAACAAAAGGTCAAAATTGGAAGTTGAAGACTCAGATAAATCACAGGGATGTTAGGAAGTATTTCTTCAGTTACAGAGTTGTCAGGAAGTGGAATAGTTTGGGAAGTGATGTAGTGAGAGGCAGGATCCATACATAGGTTTAAGAAGAGGTATGATAAAGCTCATGGAGCAGGAAGTGACCTAGTAGTGGCCAGTGAAGAGCCGGGGCCAGGAGCTGTGAATCGACCCCTGCAACCACAACTAGGTGAGTACATACACACACACACATACACAAACAAACTAACTAGCAAACAAACAAACTCATATAATGGAGATTCCTTGAAGGTGAGGGCTCTTGATCCAAGGAATCTGACCTAACCTCTTCCTTGGAATGAAACTGACTGCATGTCATTCCCACATGTGTTGTATGACCCTTATGAGTTTAGCGCTTCTACTGAATACAGTGATAGTGATGATAATGATAGCAACAATAATAATAATATTTTTATTATTATTATTATTATTATTATTATTATTAATTATTATTATTATTATTATTATTATTATTATTATTATTATTATTATTATTATTATTATTATTAATGTTAGAAATTATTAATTATTCAAAGTCAAATAATCCTGAAGTGAATGAAAAACAAATACAATTGAAGTAAGGAAAGAGGACACAAACAAATACAGTGTTTGTCTCCTCCTTGACCCCAGGAATGTGCATGCCACCAGACCTTGGCAAGACTCCACCCAGACGCATGCGGCAGTGCAACCACCCGCAGCCTGCTGGTGGTTGCTTCACCACGGTACAACCACCCACAGCCTGCTGGTGGATGCTTCACCACGGTACAACCACCCACAGCCTGCTGGTGGATGCTTCACCACGGTACAACCACCCGCAGCCTGCTGGTGGATGCTTCACCACGGTACAACCACCCGCAGCCTGCTGGTGGATGCTTCACCACGGTACAACCACCCACAGCCTGCTGGTGGATGCTTCACCACGGTACAACCACCCGCAGCCTGCTGGTGGATGCTTCACCACGGTACAACCACCCGCAGCCTGCTGGTGGATGCTTCACCACGGTACAACCACCCACAGCCTGCTGGTGGATGCTTCACCACGGTACAACCACCCGCAGCCTGCTGGTGGATGCTTCACCACGGTACAACCACCCGCAGCCTGCTGGTGGATGCTTCACCACGGTACAACCACCCACAGCCTGCTGGTGGATGCTTCACCACGGTACAACCACCCGCAGCCTGCTGGTGGATGCTTCACCACGGTACAACCACCCGCAGCCTGCTGGTGGATGCTTCACCACGGTACAACCACCCACAGCCTGCTGGTGGATGCTTCACCACGGGACAACCACCCGCAGCCTGCTGGTGGATGCTTCACCACGGTACAACCACCCGCAGCCTGCTGGTGGATGCTTCACCACGGTACAACCACCCACAGCCTGCTGGTGGATGCTTCACCACGGTACAACCACCCCAGCCTGCTGGTGGATGCTTCACCACGGTACAACCACCCACAGCCTGCTGGTGGATGCTTCACCACGGTACAACCACCCGCAGCCTGCTGGTGGATGCTTCACCACGGTACAACCACCCGCAGCCTGCTGGTGGATGCTTCACCACGGTACAACCACCCACAGCCTGCTGGTGGATGCTTCACCGGTACAACCACCACAGCCTGCTGGTGGATGCTTCACCAGGTACAACCACCCGCAGCCTGCTGGTGGATGCTTCCCACGTAAACACCCACAGCTGCTGGTGGATGCTCACCACGGTACAACCACCCACAGCCTGCTGGTGGATGCTTCACCACGGTACAACCACCCGCAGCCTGCTGGTGGATGCTTCACCACGGTACAACCACCCACAGCCTGCTGGTGGATGATCCCACCACCCCAAAGGTGATGTGGTCACGGTATTGTGTTATCCTGGTGCAGGCAGCAGCAGTATGACGCTGCCTCAGTATTGTGTTATCCTGGTGCAGGCAGCAGCAGTATCACGCTGCCTCAGTATTGTGTTATCTTGGTGCAGGCAGCAGCAGTATGACGCTGCCTCAGTATTGTGTTATCCTGGTGCTGACAGCAGCAGTATGACGCTGCCTCAGTATTGTGTTATCCTGGTGCAGGCAGCAGCAGTATGACGCTGCCTCAGTATTGTGTTATCCTGGTGCAGGCAGCAGCAGTATGACGCAGCCTCAGTATTGTGTTATCATGGTGCAGGCAGCAGCAGTATGACGCTGCCTCAGTATTGTGTTATCTTGGTGCAGGCAGCAGCAGTATGACGCTGCCTCAGTATTGTGTTATCCTGGTGCTGACAGCAGCAGTATCACGCTGCCTCAGTATTGT
>WNWK01038316.1:0-18006 GCA_009830355.1 Cherax destructor | reverse complement strand
AATCAAGTGTTGCACAGGTTTCTAATTGATCAACTTGTCAGTTCTCTGAAACATTTATCCAAAAAATTAAGATGGATTTCGCCCATTGAATTTTAGTTTTGTGTTTCTCTGTAAATAAATATATAACTGTTCACTTATAAATAAAAAGAATAAATGTATTTATAATAAATAATACGTTAATACAAATTGTTCAGGTTCGAAAACAGACACCCCGAGATAATTTGAATTTTAAAAGTTTTATTGTCCTTAAAGATTTTCCCGGGCTTATGACAGACATTTATATTTCAAACATAGTAAACGTTAATAATATAACTTAACATTGTATGGTACAGGTAACAGGTGTACAACATAGACGTGTGGCTGTTATTGACACTAGTCATCGTTGTTATTACCTACTTCTTCTGGTGGGTAATTGGGTCAGTCTTCCCCGATTCTGCTCCACCACCAAGAACAAGCAGGAATAATCACTGTTCAAGAATCATCTAATTTATTCCAGCCTTATCAAATATTCGTCATTAGGTTTTTAAGACAGGATTTCTACGAGAATGGACCTGATTGAACTGAGGCGAATATCATTATATACTAGGAATTGATGGCCACGTTTCAGCAATCCTGAGAAAGATGTTGATTGCAGTCTTACATTAACAAACTAGGTACAGTGGACCCCGAGTAATGAACAAAATTCATTCCAGAAGCCTGCTCAAGTGCCATTACCAAACGAATTTACTCCCTTAAGAAATAATGTCAAGTAGGTTAGTCCATTTCAGACCCCCAAAAATACACTTACAGAAGCACTTACAATATTATACTTACATAATTGTACGATTTCCGGGGTATTCGTTACTCGGGGGTCCACTGTATATATAGTCTTACGTAAAATCTGTAAAAGGTTAAAAACATTTAAATATTATATTTAAAGATTAACTGAAATGAGGAAAATAAGAACATGATTTTAATAAAATGATGAAGGATGCTGTACTGTCTGGGTGATTTATTATTTTGCTCTCTTTATGCCTCATTCATTTAAGCATATTTAGAAAATATGTTTGTTGTTCCTGGACTTAAGATGCCTGAGGCAGATGTTGTTGTTGTAGTTAGACACTAGGCTAGTGCAGCAAGCCTCTTGCTCCTCTAGTGTTTTATAGCGACTGGGAAGCTTCTACACGTTTTCCATGTTATATTATGGTCCTTTATTAGCTCTTAAGATTTTTATAATGAATAAAAGCCTTCATATGTCACATTATTTCCCCCTTTTCAGTAATGTTTTCCCAGTTTTAGAAAATCTGTTTGTTTCTTAAAATTAAGATTATATTTGTTAAAATTAATTAAAGTAAAAATGCCTGTTCTTCTAGATTTTTATTAAGATTTCATATCTAACTTAATAAATTAATAAAATTTTGGCAAATATATAATAGTGTTTCCTTTCATTATTTCAGAGAAGTGTTTTCTGACACTTGAAATGTTATCTACAAAATGAAAAAACGATAATTGATGTTATTTATATGTATAGTATATATCGTATTTATATATTTATGTTATTTTTAATTGAATATCGAGCAACCGCTCGGAATAAATATAAATAACAGAATTATGTTTTGTGTAGAAACATAAAAAATGTGAAAAAAAAACATAGTAGGAAAATAAAAGTGCTGAAATTTTAAAGCCGATCACGATACTATTAAACGCTCTCGTAATCTTTTAAATCTCTTCCCAACTTTATACAATCCTGTCCTATACGACTCTCTTCACTCAGCCTTATACACAAACCACTGCTCCTGTTATTGCATGTGTAGACCTTCGAGAGCATCCCGTTCTTCGTTTCCAAACACTAGTTTGCAACTGTACTTTTCACCATCCTTGTCATGATAACAGCCATAGACGTGGGACTCTGTGTTGTGTTGTTTGGGGTCACCACACCGTCAGACATTTTTGCCTCGTAAGAATGACCAATCATATAGTACCAGAGATGCCACACAATGCCTTTGTTGCTACGTCTAGCCCTGGCTTTTTTTCTTATAAAGACAAAAGATAAAGATTTATTTCTTTGTAAAGATTACAATGTGTAATTACAATTTTGGTTTGCTAAGTACAGTGGACCCCCGCCTAACGAACAAAATTCATTCCAGAAGCCTGCTCAAGTGCCATTACCGAACGAATTTACTTCCTTAAGAAATAATGTCACGTAGGTTAGTCTATTTCAGACCCCCAAAAATACACTTCCACAAGCACTTACAATATTATACTTACATAATTGTACGATTTCCGGGGTGTTTGTTAGGCGGGGGTCCACTGTACTAAGATAGCCACTATCATGCTGGGGCTATAGTGTTTCCTCTTCCCCACTATTCTTCACCTATCCCCACTTCTTCACCCCCTTGTGGGTCTTTATCTGTGAGAAACGAATTTCAGGAGTTTTCTATGTGAAACTAGCTAGGATCACCTGCATTTGTTAAATGTTCCACCACTCTTTGCCTAGTAACAGTTGACCAGAGTTGAAAATTTGAAGCATTTTAGATTATGCGTTCTGAAACTATAAATGAGTACACAACCCACATATAGAAGAGAGCAGCTGCCCTTTCCTATGTGACATATTTATGCGTATACCAAACTAAGTTACCTCAGAATATGGTAACCTTATATTTGTCCATTAATACTGATTTAAATAACTTTTTTTTTTTAAATCAATGATTACAATAATAACATAATAAATTTTAATAACACACTTGTAAGCCTTTTAAAAAATTACTTAGCGTACACCTCGGGAGAGCCGGAACACAGTTTGGGAACACCTGATCTAAACTTACTGTCATCCTTTCTTATGAAATGCATCAGCAGTAATATTTTGAAGCCTATTAATAAGAAAAAGTTAGTTATTGAATGGTAATCAACATCAAAGTTTAATAAATTTAGTAAATTGGAGTATTTACAAACTAATAACTACGTGAGCCAGTCATGCTTTCTTAAATATACCCTAAAACTTGCAATTTGACGCCGATCAGAAGAGGAATTCTCTTATTATCTAACAGATCTAACTATTCCAAGTGTTTTTAATTAAGTACAGTGTACCCTCGGTTTTTGTTGAAAATTCATTCCAGAATGCTGTTTGAGTGCCATTACCGAACGAATTTGTTCCCATAAGGACAAATGTAAATTAGATTAGTCGTTTAAGAACCCCAAAAATACACTTACAAAAGCTCTTACAAAAATACATTTACATAATTGTTCGAGTTTGGAGGTGAACGAAAACCGAGGGTCCACTGTACTCTGAAAAATTTGCCAATACAAACTAAATTTCATGAGTACTATCCAAGACATAATATGCATGCCATTCAGAAAAAAATAAATTCAAATCAATTTAATGTTATTTAATGAGAAAAAAAAACAATATTTTACATATTCAATTACTATTATTATTATTATAATCAAAAGAAGCACTAAACCACAAGGGTTATACAGCATTCAATTACTAGTTGTGCTCCTACACAATTTCACTTTTTGCCGTCGTCGAATTAGAAGGCAACTTTTTTTTTTATAGGTTTGAAAGTTGTGGGAGGTATTCCAGGATTCTTGCAATGGGTTCTACAACTTTAGCTTAAAGCCCAACTGAACTTCAGTTTTTCCAAGAATCTTGCCCTAATTATTTTACTTGAAGCTTGCTGGATGAAGTCTTTTAGTGTGATAAGTGAAATAAAGACGGAACTTTGAAGGAAAAACAAAAAATTCTGGCAACCACTTTAAGGTAGCCATCATGGATACCTAATATTGATTAAATGTATTTTGGTTGCTCTGCAAGTGAAGAATCATATTGCTTTATTACACAGTGTAATGAAGGTTCATAATGAAGTTAAATAGTATTAGCTTTGAAGATTTGAAGCGAATCAGAACAGGTATTAATAGGCTATTTTATGGACACTAAAATCCCAATCTCTTCAATAAAAATGGCAAATGTAGAAATAATCTGCCAAAAGTAATTCTGACCTTCCACTGAGAAACACCAACTTCGAATTCAAGCTGAAGAAGCATTCTTTTGTTACCTCAGAGAGAGACTGTTATCCTTTAAATACACCAACACATTAACTTTAAAACTGTTCAGATATCGTATTTTCAACATATCGTCACTGAAGGGCAACAGCCACATAGGCACATGGAAATAGTCACGAGACTGGGACCTACACAGGCCGTAATCAATCCAAACTTTTCTCTGATTCACCGGAGTTTAAGGTTTGAGTAGTTTGTTAAGTATTCAAGAAGAAATCAAGCTTAATTTAAACTTTTGTTAAATAACATAAAATTTTTAATGGTGATTAGGGCTGACAGATATCATGGGCACACAAGATCGCAAAGAAGACCGCAGACAGAGTATAGTCTAGGTGGCCAAAGACTGCAAACCTCACTCAAGGAAAAAGATCTTAGGGTGAGTATAATACCGAGCACATCTCCTGAGGCACATATCAATCAGATAACTGCTGCAGCATACGGGCGGCTGGCAAACCTAAGAATAGCGTTCCAATACCTCACTAAGGAATCGTTCAAGACTCTGTACACCATATACGTCAGACCCATACTGGAGTATGCAGCACCAGTTTGGAACCCACACCTGGTCAAGCACGTCAAGAAATTAGAGAAAGTGCAAAGGTTTGCAACAAGACTAGTTCCAGAGCTAAGGGAATTGTCCTACGAAGAAAGGTTAAGGGAAATCGGTCTGACGACATTAGAGGACAGGAGGGTTAGGGGAGACATGATAACGACATATAAAATACTGAGAGGAATAGATAAGGTGGACAGAGACACGATGTTCCAGAAAGAGGACACAGAAACAAGGGGTCACAATTGGAAGTTGAAGACTCCTATGAGTCAAAGGGATGTTAGGAAGTATTTTTTCAGTCATAGAGTTGTCAGGAAGTGGAATAGCCTAGAAAGTGACGTAGTGGAGGCAGGAACCATACATAGTTTTAAGACAAGGTTTGATAAAGCTCATGGAGCAGGGAGAGAGAGGACCTAGTAGCAATCAGTGAAGAGGCAGGGCCAGGAGCTATGAATCGACCCCTGCAAACACAAATAGGTGAGTACACAGAAGTCCAATATGTAGACTTACCCTACGATAATCCAATAAAGTCACGGAAACCAAACTGGTCAACAGAATTAACACATTAAAACTTATCCCACCTCTAATCAAGGCAAAGTATCCTTAGGAAAAAAGGCATCAGCACTCATTGTTATAGGCTTAGGATTATTATTATTATTCTTATTATTATTATTATCATTATTATTATCTGGGGAGTGCTAAACCTGTAGGGGTTATACAGAGTATGTGGGAGGGGGTGTTGGAAGGTATTCAGGCTCAATTCAGGGAACTGGAGCACAGATCCAATTCCCTAGATCAAGAGCCCCTCACCAGCATCAAGGAACCTCCCTTGAGGGGTTTCGGCTTAGGAGAAGCGGCATTTTTCCAATTACAGTGGACCCTCGCCATTCGAATTTAATCCGTTCCAGGAGCTTGTTCTTAACGTGAAATGTTCGAAAGGCGATTTAATTTTTCCCATAAGAAATAATGGAAATACAATTAATCCGTTCCAGAAATCCAAAAATATATAAAAAATATTATATTTTAATAAAATTAAGCTTCTACATAGACAAAAACATTAAATACTACAGTGCTGTACTACTAAAAGTATTAATAAATAAATGCAAGTCTTTTTACTTACCATTATTGAAGATTGTTGATGGCATATGGAAGAGAGGGAGGAGGAGGGAGGGAGGGAGGGGTTAGTGTTTGGAAGGGGAATCCCCTTCCAGAAGGACTTCAGGTACCAAAGCCCTATCTGGGGTTACTTCTTTTCTTTGTCTTTTAATCCCACTAGGACCAGCTTGGGAGTCACTGGACACTTTAACAAAATAGCTGTCCACAGTCCTCTGTTTCTGGCGCCTTTTCAACATGTTCCTGAAGAAGGACATTGTTTGGTCACTGAACATGCTGCTGTTATAGCTTGTTTGAGCTTGTTCAGGGTGGTATTTTTCAACAAAACTTTGCAATCTATTCCACATTGTACACATCTCCTTAATCTCTGAAGAAGGCACCTTCTTCAGCCCCTCTTCCTCCTCCTTCTCCCTTGAATCAATAGCCTCAAATCTGGTCTGATGCTCTTCCATTTCCAGCTCTTGCAGCTCTTGAGTTGTTAGCTCTACCCTGTGGCCCTGCACTAGCTCTTCCACATCATCGCCACTCACCTCCAACCCCATGGACTTGCCCAATTCCACAATACAGTCCACAACAGGCACAGGGTCGGCAGGGTCAGGGTCAGCCTCAAACCCTTCAAAATCCCTCTGTTGGACACAACCTGGCCACAATGGTCTCCAAGCAGAGTTCAAAGTCCTTGAAGTCACTCCCTCCCAAGCCTTGCCTATAAGGCCTATGCAGCTGTAGATATTGAAATGATTCTTCCAGAACTCTCTAAGGGTCAATTCACTGTCCGAGGTCATTTCAAAGCACTTTTCAAACACTGCTTTTGTGTAGAGTTTTTTGAAGTTACAGATGACCTGCTGGTCCATGGGCTGGAGGAGAGGAGTGGTGTTAGGAGGCAAGAACTTCAGTTTTATAAATTTGAAGTCTTCACACAGTAGGTCTTCCATGTTTTGAGGATGTGAAGGAGCATTGTCCAGCAACAGGAGGCACTTTTGTCCAAACCCTTTTCCTGTAGGTATTTTCTCACACTGGGGCCAAACACTTCATGGATCCAGTCACTGAAAAGGTGCTTTGTGACCCATGCATTCTGACTAGCTCTCCACAAGACACACAATCTACTTTTGACGACATTGTGTCTCTTGAAAACACTGGGATTTTCTGAGTGATACACTAGTAAAGGCTTTAATTTAAAATCCCCACTAGCATTACTACACATCATGAGAGTTAGCCTGTCTTTCATAGGCTTGTGTCCTGGCAGTGCCTTTTCCTCCTGAGTAATGTAGGTCCTGTTGGGCATTTTCTTCCAAAACAGGCCTGTTTCGTCACAATTGAACACTTGTTCAGGTTTCAATTTTTCAGTCTTTATGTAGTCCTGAAACTCCTTTATGAATTTTTCAGCTGCATATTTGTCTGAACTGGCAGCCTCACCATACCTTACCACATTATGTATGCCACTACGATTTTTAAATCTCTCAAACCAGCCTTTGCTGGCTTTAAATTCACTACCATTACAATCAGCACTGGTTGCAGGCATTTTCTTTAAAAGATCGGCATGCAAGTTCCTTGCCTTTTCACAAATAATTGACTCAGACACACTATCACCCGCTAACTCTTTATCCTTGATCCACACCAGCAACAACTTTTCAATCTCTTCGATTATTTGTGGTCTGTTTTTGGCTTGCACAGTAACACCTTTTGCAACATCAGCTTGCTTAATTTCTTCCTTCTTAAGCAGGATAGAAGCGATAGTTGACCTGTTTTTGCCATATATCCTGGCAAGATCACACAATTGCACACCACTCTCGTATTTTTGTATTATTTCCTTCTTCATTTCTACGGTGTTTCTCACTTTTATCAGCCCAGGGGTACCACTAGGAACTTTCTTGGGACCCATGGTAGCTTATTTCACAGTCGCACTTAATGAACAAACTCCAAAAAATTATAATTAAGTGTGAAATGTCTGGGGAAGCGTGCAGGGTATTGTTCTCTCGAGTGTAAACAACGCGGGACTGGCTCTCCACGCCTGCGCTGTGAGGCACCCAAGCGCCTGGGCCGACAGGTCACGAACGTATTCGTTCGACTCGCGATAATTTGTTCGCATGACGATTTCGAATTTTTTGTACTAATGACGATTTGTTCGACTGCCGAGCCGTTCGAATAGCGGGGGTCCACTGTATTGAACAAAATCTAACAAACTTGCACCTACATAGCCGAAACTCAAAAAAAATTTCAGTCTTCATTAGACAAGTCAGTCATTAAAGATGTATTTTAAACATAAAGAATTGAAAGAAGCCCCTAGCGCGAGCCTTCGGCATCCTATGGAGAGGGAGCATGGACACAGGAGTCATCTCACATACACTAAAAACAAGACATAGCCCCACTCCACAAGGATGGCAGTAAAGCAATTGCAAAGAACTACAGACCGATAACACTAACATCCCATATCATAAAAATCTTTGAGAGGGTTCTAAGAAACAAGATCGCCAACCACCTAGATACCCATCAGTTACACAACCCAGGGCAACACAGGTTTAGAGCAGGTCGTTCCTGCCTGTCCCAGCTCCTGGACCACTATGACAGGGTCCTGGATGCTGTTGAGGATAAACAAAATACAATGTACTATACACAGACTTTGCAAAAGCTTTCGACAAGTGTGACCATGGCGTAATAGCACACAAAATGTGTGATAAAGGAATAACAGGAAAAGTTGGTAGATAGATCTATAACTTCCTGAAAAATAGAACACAAAGAGTAATAGCAAACAGAATAAAGTCCGAGGCAGCTACGGTGAAAAGCTCTGTTCCACAAGGCACAGTACTCGCTTCCATTCTATTCCTCATCCTCATATCTGAGATAGACAGAGATGTAAGCCATAGCTCCATGTCTTCCTTTGCGGATGACACCCGGATTGCCATGGCAGTGACCTCCATTGAAGACACGGCAAAACTCCAAGCGGACATCAACCAAATCTTCAAATGGGTCACTCAAAACAATATGAAGTTCAACAAGGAGAAATTTCAACTACTCAGATATGGAAAACTTGAAATAAAAAATGTATCAAGGTATACGACAAATTCTAACCATACAATAGAGCAAAAAAGAAATGTGAAGGACTTGGGAGTGATAATGTCAGAGGATCTCGCCTTTAAAGACCACAACAATGTATCTACCTCATCGGCTAGGAAAATGATAGGATGGATAATGAGAACCTTCAAAACTAGGGATGCCAAGCCCATGATGACACTCTTCAAATCACTTGTTCTCTCTAGGCTGGAATACTGCTGTACACTAACGGCCCTCTTCAAGGCTGGCGACATTGCAGACCTGGAGAGTGTACAAAGAACTTTCACAGCACACATAAGTACGATAAAGCACCTAAATTACTGGGAACGGTTGAAGGTCCTTGATCTGTATTCCGTGGAACGCAGGCGAGATAGATACACGATAATATACACTTGTAAGGTCCTGGAGGGTTTGGTACCAAACCTGCACACGAAAATCACTCCCTATGAAAGCAAAAGACTCAGCAGGAAATGCAACATTCCTCCGATGAAAAGCAGGGGCACCACGAGTAAACTGAGAGCCAACACCATAAGTGTCCAGGGTCCAAGACTGTTCAAGTGCCTCCCAGCATACATTAGGGGGATTACCAATAGATCCCTGACCAACCGAGCTGTGGTTTGTATGTCAGTTTGCATGCGGCCGGCAGTAACAGCCTGGTTGATCAGACCCTGATCCACCATGAGGCCTGGTCTCAAACCAAGCCGCGGGGGCGTTGACCCCCGAAACCCTCTCCAGGTAAACTCCAGGTAATATAGCGCCTGTGGAATGGGAAGCATTCAGATTCGATCCATGGAAAGGGAGGATACTTTTAATTTCTTCTGTCAAGAGTCACTCACCAGCATCAGAGCAAACTAATGCAATAATATTACTTTATATTATTCCTTTTCGAGATAAAATTGGTAAAATAACATACACTGCAGTAAAAGCACCAGACATCTCTTAAGAATGTTAAAAAAGTATTGCAATAATGAGTACTGAAATCATAAAACCAATGAACAAGTTGTCTTATATACACTAATTGTTCTATGAACCTTCACCTACAGTATTAGTTAACTAATGACCAAAATTTGAAGCCAGTCACAATTCATTCTTCAATCATCACTATGTAACACAATTTTTGCTCCTGGCAAGTAAGTATTATTTTCCAATTTCTTTTATTGCAAAACAATAGAAAATGTCCATTGTTCCTTTTAAACTTTGCTTTTATGGCTTACAGGATAAATTTTTGACAAAAAAATGGCTAAATTTCTATATTTTTTGCTAGTTTTGGATGTAAAACAAAAACATGTAACAAAATAAAAAAAATTACATAAATAAAACAAAATTTAAACAAGTTTTATTTTAATCTTTCTGAAACATATTTACAAAGTTAAAAATGAGCAGTTTTTCTAGATTTGCGAGCAGCAACAAACCACTTTCCCGTTTAAGCCCCAAATGTTGTCTCCCATCATGTTTTTATTATAAGATCCCTGATATCTGTGTTCGAAGTTCATTATATCTTGGTGGAAGCGCTCTTGCTCCTCTGAGTATGATCCTATATTCTCCTTAAAATTGTCAAGATGAGCATCAAGGATATGGACCTTAAGGGACGTCCTACAGCCCATCTGACCAAAGCTTTTTAGGAAGGTCTCAACAAGTTCCACATAATTGTCAGCCTTGTTGTTTCCCAGAAATCAACAAAACTCTCCCTTCTTTTTCCTTCTATGTGAACTTCTTTGGAAATTCTGAGCACTCCATGATTTTCCTGACTTGTGGTCCAGTGAAGATGCCAGCCTTCACCTTTGCCTCTGATAGCTTGGGAAAGAAGTCTTGAAGATACTTGAAGGCTGCAGACTCTTTGTCAAGAGCTGTAACAAACTGTTTCATTAGCCCAAATTTGATGTGTAATGGGGGGAACAGAACCTTTTGAGGATCCACCAATGGTTTATGTTTGACATTATGTCTTCCTACTGAGAACTCAGTTCTTTGAGGCCAGTGTTTCCTCTCTTAATGTGCTGCTCTGTCTCTACTATCCCAATGACACAGATAAAAGGGAAACTTGGTTAAACCTCCTTGGAGTCCCATCAAGATTGCCACCATTTTGAAGTCTCCAATAACCTCCCAGCAATACTTAACATAGTTCAAAGCTTCCAGTAGAAGTCTGACACTGTTGTAGTCCTTAAGATGTAATGAATGAGCCAAGGGAAGAGATGGATATTTGTTCCCATTGTGCAGAAGTGCAGCTTTCAGGCTTCTGGAGAAGTTGTCAATGAAGAATCTCCACTCATCTTGATTGCATGCAATTCCAATTGCATCAAACAGACCTGATGCATCATTACAGTAGCACAACCTGTCTTCATTAGTGAAGAAGCTTGAGAAATGTTGGTGACGTTTTCTTTGGTGTTATTCCCACTCCAGCCTCCCTGACAGAAGTCATGGTGGTGTTATTCCCACTCCATCCTCCCTGACAGTAGTCATGGTGGTGTTACTCCCACTCCAGCCTCCCTGACAGTAGCTGTGGTCATGTTATTCCCACTCCAGCCTTCCTGACAGTAGTCATGGTGGTGTTATTCCCACTCCAGCCTCTCTGACAGTAGCCATGGTGGTGTTATTCTCACTCCAGCCTCCCTGAGAGTAGTCATGGTGGTGTTATTCCCACTCCAGCCTCCCTGACAGTAGTCATGGTGGTGTTATTCCCACTCCAGCCTTCCTGACAGTAGACATAGTGGTGTTATTCCCACTCCAGCCTCCTTGACAGTAGCCATGGTGTTGTTATTCCCATTCCAGCCTCCTTGACAGTAGCCATGGTGGTGTTATTCCCACTTCAGCCTCCTTGACAGTAGCCATGGAGGTGTTATTCCCGCACCAGCCTTCCTAACAGTAGCCATGGTGGAGTTATTCCCATCCAGCCTTCCTGACAGTAGCCATGTTGGTGTTATTCCCAGTCCAGCCTCCCTGACAGTAGCCATGGTGGTGTTATTCCCACTCCAGCCTCCCTGACAGTAGTCATGGGGGTTATTCCCACTCCAGCCTTCCCGATGGTAGCCATGGTGGTGTTATTCCCACTCCAGCCTTCCTGAGAGTAGCCATGGTGGTGTTATTCCCACTTCAGCCTCCTGACAGTAGTCACATTGGTGTTATTCCCACTCCAGCCTCCCTGACAGTAGTTACGGTGGTGATATTCCCACTCCAGCCTCCCTGACAGTAGTCACGGTGGTGTTATTCCCACTCCAGCCTCCCGACAGTAGCCACGGTGGTGTTATTCCCACTCCAGCCTCGCTGACAGTAGTCACGGTGGTGTTATTCCCACTCCAGCCTCCCTGACAGTAGCCACAGTGGTGTTATTCCCACTCCAGCCTCTCTAACAGTAGTCATGATGGTGTTATTCCCACTCCAGCCTCCCCCCATCGTTATCAACAACGGCTCAGCATTCCAAACCACGATTCAGAGCTACATGCCCAGAACATCGGCACAGCATCATTCTTAACTACGCATTGTCTACATATTAGCTTTTGAGTCACTAGTTATATACAGTGGTACCCCGAGTTTCATACAGCTCCCAACTTGAACAATTATTTAAGTGTATTATTGTAAGAGTATTTTTGCTGGTCTGAAACGGACTAATCTAATTCACATTATTCCTTATGGGAACAAATTAATTCGGTAACAGCACTCTAACAGCCTTCTGGAACGAATTATGGCCAAAACTCGGGGTACCACTGTATACATTTCATTTTTAATTTCTGACGTACAGTGCCTGAACTCTAAAGGAGGGTTTTAGGACATTTGCTGTTTCTGCCCACTTCTGTCAAGACAGTGATAGTGTAAATGAGGATGAAAGTGTTTCTTTTTTGGGTCACTCTGCCTCGGTGGCAGTGTTTTATATTCCTTTCTAGTTTTACATATTAATAAAATTGTTTATCTTATTATGTTATCATTGATTTTTCTATCTTTTCATTTCCATAAGGAGGAATCAGCCTTATCAAATACTCTTTGAGGGTTCGATAGGCCTGTTGAACCTTCAACAGGATATGACACACAACAAATTTTGATTAACAGGAGAAATGTCCACATGATATTGGTTGTAATAGAGCAGGAGGGCGTGGGGTATCATGCTTTGATCTGAGGAAAGGGAGGAAAGCAAGAACCCAATCACTGATATTAGAAAACCTCCCTGAAGGGCATGAATGAGGAGTAAATAGATCCTCATGAACATAAAGTACACAGGTCGGTATATGAGTCAGTCTGAGAGAGAGTCATAGTCACCCTGGCAAGGAAAGTCTCACATTAGTTTTCTGATGCCTAAGACATAAGAAAACATAATAATTTTTCCACTATGGAAAGGAGCTGTCATCAGGAGAAGAGGCATCGATATTATTATAATCATGTAAAGTGCCAAAGGTGAAATGGGCATAACAGAGGTGAGAGAGATGGAGGGAGGGGAAGAAGAAAGCAGAAAGATTGAAGGGGGAGGGGAAGAAGAGATGAAGGGGGAGGGGAAGAAGAGATGGAGGGGGAGGGAAGAAGAGAGAGGAGAGATGGAGGGAAAGAAGAGATGGAGGGGGAGAGGAAGAAGAGAGAGGAAAGATGGAGGGGGAGGGGAAGAAGAAGAAGAAAGAAAAGATGGCGGGGAGGGGAAGAAGAGAAAGAAAAGATGGAGGGAAGGGGAAGAAGAGAGAGGAGAGATGGAGGGGGAGGGGAAGAAGAGAGAGATGTTTAACCCTTTCAGGGTCCGTGCCGTAGTTCTATGGTTTTTGAGTTCAGGGTCCAAACCGTAGTTCTACGTCATGAGCTCAGCTCACTCAGATAAGCTTTGAGCAGTAAATTTGGGCCTAGATATGAGAGAATACATCTATGTGGTAAGTGTGCATCACATAAAACAAATCCTTCAGCACACAGTGCATAATGAGAGAAAAACTGAAACCGTAATTTTCGATTAAAACAGCGACTTTGCAGTGTTTTTTCGTATACATTTTATAGTTGTGTTTGTGATTTCTTGGTCTCATTTGATAGAATGGAAGATATATTACAGATATAGAGATGTGAAAAGAGAGGAGCTTACGACGACGCTTCGGTCCGACTTGGACCATTTACAAAGTCACACTAACACAAAGGACAGGTAGAAGGGTATTTATAGGCAGGCAGACAGGGAAGGGCACAAGAAAGTGGTGGGGTAATAATGGAGGTAGTAGTGGTAGTGGTAGTAGTAGTGGTGGAGTGTCATATCTAGGAAAGGAGCACTGCAATGAATCTGGGGCCCCCATAGGGTAAGGACAAGAACACAGAGGGGATTTGTAAATGGTCCAAGTCGGACTAAAACGTCGTCGTAAGCTCCTCTCTTTTTATATGTGCGGGTTGTGTGTGTATTGTTCCAGTCACGGATTGTGCCTTTTTTGTTATATATAGAGATGATTTTGATTTTTTTAATACTGGAAATGGCTTTAAACTGAGCTCAAAACAGTGGAAATGTTAAATTTTGCTGATGTTCAGGAGTAAACAAATGACCTCACACGCCTAATACGCGCAGCTGGTGGGTCTAATATACGTTCACAAATGTGGTGATATTATTTGAACAATTATTACAATATTGCATAAAAGTAAATCTTCCATTTTTGGTTTGAATAAAAATTCATTATGTGAATAAAAATAAAAATGGAATTCATTTGTAAAGACTGAAAACGTAATAAGAACAGAGGAAATGTTAGTTTAGTGCCAGGAATGCCTGCATTGTTTATTCTGCACCCTATTTTGAAATTGAATATTTTGAACTTTGAGTTAAATTGGCTTAAATTACCAATTTCCAATCACTTTATTTTGTAGTTGAAACAGTTGACTGGGCAATTTCTTTGCTCAATCGATAGAATAGAAGTAATACTAGTGAAATAGCTAAGAATTTGGTCGACTGGAATAATGTAATTGGCCTAAATGGGAGTCAAGTCCCCAAAATCGCCGATGCGTAAATATCGCTGACACATCAAAATGCAGAGCTAATTTCATCAATTTTCAATCAATTCGTACTTTTTGTTTTATTACCTTCAGAAAACATTTTTACCATTTCATAAGAAAAATAGGAATTTTTTTTTGAAAATTCTTGGACACTGGCGCCCCCCCTTCCAAAATGGCCTTGGACCCTGAAAGGGTTAATAAACATCTGGTAATAAAGTTAAACCTGGTGGTACATGACACTGGTAAGCTGTGAAAAAGACATATAGGTAAACATTTAGGACCTTTTGTTTTAGACTTTTTTGTGTGGTGCATGGAGTCAGGTTATGCTGAGCTGCAGACAGTCGAGGTTGAGTTTGCTCACACAGCTTTTTCCACAGTCTGCTCATGGATATAGTTAATGTAGTAAATAAATGTCAGTAAGGAAAGCAAAGAATGTGTGCAGCAAGTTGTGTTCATTAGAGAGAAGTGGACTCTTAGCACTTTAAGGTTGTATTATGTATGAGCGTACAAAATTCTGAGGAGATTTTATCGCATACATGACAGCAGGGAAAAACCCCATTTTCCATCATTATTTTAAAAGAGTACAGTGGTACCGAGTTACAATGGTCCCCAAAACGCCCTTTATGTAAGTTTATTTTTAAATGCTTTTGTAAGTAGTATATTTTTGGGGTGTAAAAGGACTAGTCTATTTTACATTATTCCTTATGGGGATAAATTCGTTTGGTAATGGCATTGAACAGCATTCTCAACGAAAATATCGTAATCGAGGTACCACTGTATTAGAAATACACAAAACACTCAGGCTTTATGCCATTTATTATAAAATTTCAGAGCTTGTGTACACTTGAGAGTTACTTTACTATTATCACTCTAATTATATAAAATGAATTTAACTTTATATTTCTTATGAAACTGATAAGCTTTGGACATATTAAAAATAAGGAACTACTACATTTTCCAGTTTTTAAAAATATTAAAACTTGCATAAAATTAAAGTAAAAGATAATAAAATTATGTTTAAACTCCTGAACACAAACTGTTTGGGTAAAGTGAAACCTGAAATTAATGCATATTATTGACTTCATTAAAATTAAAAAATGTAATTCAGTTCATAACTAAAAGACAATAACTGGCAGTATCAAGCCTGAGAAGGAAAGTCTATAGGTATGGTTGCCATCCTGGAAAAAGTTTTGAAAGATTGGAATGGTCAGTTGCCTGTTGAATGAGTCCATTAACTTGTTCTGCAACAGTACGTGAATATCCGTCCTCAACTCCCGCCAACTTCTGCTGTACTCTAAGTACTACACGGTCAGCCATTGATACAGAGGTCACACAATCTGTATGTAAAATAGTATATTTACTCAAAATATTATTCACTTGGATGATTTTGAAAGACACTTTATATAAATAAATTTAAAATATGACTATACTGTAGTGAATACATATAGTGTTGTACACTACAGGTGCTGCTCGACTTATGATGGGGTTACAGTACCACAAATATCCTAAGTCAAACATGAATATATTCTAAATAAATAACTAAAAATAACTACTGTCACTGAAAAAGTAAATAAACAAATAATTAGTGTACAGTGGTACCCGACTTATTATATTTTTTTATTCCAGAATGCTGTTCAAGTGCATTACCAAACGAATTTATCTCCATAAGAAATGATGTAAAATAGACTAGTCCTTTTAGACCCCCAAAATTACACTTACAAAAGCATTTAAAAATAAACTTACATAAAAGGGTGAGTTTGGGGACCATCGTAAGTCGGGGTACCACTGTAACTAACTAAATACCAATACTATTGAAAAAAAAATAAATAAATAAATACAAGTTAGGACTTGCCACCTTCATGTTGGTAATTATCTTAAGTTTCATCTCTAAAGTAATTGCTTTTGCACCATCGAAAGTCAAACATTGTAAATCCAGTAGCACCTGTATATAAAATTTATGATATAAAAGTAGTGGCCAAGCTAGTCTTAAGTCGTTGCTTTCAGCACTGCTCCACAGATTTCTGTGGCATATAATGATTATATCTACTACTCTCTACCACCATCATTTGTCATTATACTCATCATCAATATGGTCATCACTAACACTCATCATCGCCATCCTTTGATATACCTTTGATACATTTAATATATCTTTGAAGGATTTCAAGCCCTGCTGGCCCACGATCCAACACAGCCTGGTTGATCTGCCACTTGAGGAGGCATGTCTAATTTCCTCCTGAAAACTGATACACTTGTTTTGGCAATGTTTCTACTATCTTGTGGAAACACCTTAAACAATTTGGATCCATAGATGTTGATACAATGTTCTCTTATTGTGCCCATAGTACTTTTTCAATGGGTTTATTTTAAAATTCTCCCATATCTCTCAGTCCAGGCCCTCAAGCACCTTCCATTTTGCATTATCATGTCTCTCTGCCCAGTGAGTACATATTTAGGGCTTTATAGTGTTCCCAGTAATTTAAATGTTTTATTGGCCTATGAGGACAGTAAATGATCTGCCCTGAAAGAGCTATCAACACTGAACAATACTCTAAGCAAGAGAACACAAGTGGTTTGAAAACTCACCACTGGCACTATTTCTCGTTGTAAAAGTTCTCTTTAAGGAGGGAGTATACCCAAACACTTCTTCCTCTCTTGCATCCTAAATTATCAGATTATTATTTTATGTACTACATGCACATGGGTTGTAAATGCTGCAGTGAGGAGAAGGCTGGAGGCAGTGGAGATGTCGTGTCTAAGGGCAGTGTGTGGTGTAAACATTATGCAGAGAATTCGTAGTGTGGAAATTAGAAGGTGTAGAGTTACTAAAAGTAATATTCAGAGGCCTGAAGAGGAAATGTTAAGGTGGTCTGGTCATTTAGAGAGGATGGAGCAAAACAGGATGACTTGGAAGGTGTATAAATCTGTAGTAGAGGGAGGGAGGGGTAGGGTCATCCTAGGAAAGGATGGAAGGATAAAAGAGGTTTTGTGTACAAGGGGTTTGGATATGCAGCAGGCATTTTGAACATGTTAGATAGGGGTGAATGGAGACGAATGGTTTTTTCACAACTCAAATACAATTATACTTATTTTGTAAATTATTTTGCTGATGACACTGTGCTTTTGGGAGATTCTGAAGAGAAGTTGCAGAGGTTGGTGGATGAATTTGGTAAGGTATGTAAAGAAGAAAATTGAAAGTGAATATAGGAAAGAGTAAGGTGATGAGGATAACAAAGATTAGGTGACGAAAGATTGGATATCAGATTGGAGGGAGAGAGTATGGAGGAGGTGAATGTATTCAGATATTTGGGGTGGACATGTGCAGATGGGTCTAT
>WNWK01038315.1:0-18006 GCA_009830355.1 Cherax destructor | reverse complement strand
GATCAACATTGTACTTGTGAAGTAACCTTTATAGTACCATGATCAACATGGTACTTGCTGTGAAGCAATCTTTATAGTACCATGATCAACATGGTACTTGTTGTGAAGCAATCTTTATAGTACCATGATCAACATGGTACTTGATGTGAAGCAACCATTATAGTACCATGATTAACATAGTACTTGTGAAGCAACATTTATAGTACCATGATCAACATGGTACTTGATGTGAAGCAACCATTATAGTACCATGATCAACATGGTACTTGTTGTGAAGCAACCTTTAAAGTACCATGGCCAACATGGTACTTGTGAAGCAACCATTATAGTACCATGATCAACTTAGTGGAGAACTTCAACTATTGACTCCAGGGTTGATGTCCTCAGGACATGTTGATGAATTAGACACTAGTGGACACTTGCATATCTTTAATATGGAAACGTTTCGCCAGCCAGCGGATTCGTCAGTCCAATACAGAGAAGAACGATGGAAGATTAGAAGGAGACTGAGGGTATCTGTTACTCAGCCGGAGGTTGTTGGTTGTATAAGCCATTTATGTAATGAAGTTCAGACTTGTGCAACAACTGGGTGTTGTTATGTACAAGTTTCATCAACAGTGACTTTATCAATACAATACAGGGAACAAAAAGGCACAATATTTGTGTACAATACAAGGAACAAAAAGGCACAATATTTGTGTACAATACAAGGAACAAAAAGGCACAATATTTGTGTACAATACAAGGAACAAAAAGGCACAATATTTGTGTACAATACAAGGAACAAAAAGGCACAATATTTGTGTACAATACTAGGAACAAAAAGGCACAATATTTGTGTGCAATACAGGGAACAAAAAGGCACAATATTTGTGTACAATACAGGGAAGAAAGAAAGACAATATTGTGCACATTACAAGGAACAAAAATGCACAATATTTGTGTACAATACAAGGAACAAAAAAGCACAATATTTGTGTACAATACAGTCAACAAAAATGCATAATATTTGTGTACAATACAAGGAACAAAAATGCACAATATTTGTATACAATACAAGGAACAAAAATGCACAATATTTGTACACAATATAAGGAACATAAATGCACAATATTTGTGTACAATACAGGGAACAAAAACAGAATTTGAATAAAAGATTTAGAAGAGCAACAAATTGATAAATGAGAGACTTGTGCAACATTTGGGTATTTTTATTCTGGAGTGATGAATGAGAGACTTTTCGCGCAAGTGTCTTATTTATCAACAAAAACAGGAGACTGACGAGCATGAAGATGATGTAATCATTACTTCAGTATTACGAACACATGTGTAGTCTTGTGGCCTGCACACCTGGTTGTAGCACGATAACCAAGGTAGAGATGAGGAACCAGCAAAAGACTGGGAATGAGTAAATACGTATTTATATTTCATTCACCAAATAGCAAGCAATTATATTTACAATATTTACAGATGTAGAGAATGACAATTTTACAACCAAGAGATACGGTAAGAACCGCCTTCGACCAGACTTGGAGGTAAGTCTGCCAATGTTGATTTACAAGTGTACCACATCGCTTCACAACTTTGGCGGACTCCTTTGTTATTGGCTGGTTGAACCAAGGTGCTAGTATAACAAGGACGGGACCCTGCTCATTATGCCCTTAGCTTCTGGTTCGCTAGTCGGGAGGACATACCTATATAGGTGTGTGACATACGCCGAATATAATATAACGTATTCTTAGCATGTCACACTTCCCGGGATTTTCTATACAAAACAGATTTCAGGAAGACGGGAATGACCTTGCACTACGGACTGTGAACATGGTAGTGAAGTTTCTTGGTCGATATCTTCCTATAAGGAAAAGTGTCTGAACAACTACTAAGTATTTACACCTCCAGGTCAACCGTCACTCAACTTATCTACGGCTTCTCAGTATAATAATGGTACAATACTGACAAGTTATTAAGCAAGATACATGAACAACAGTTAGGTATCTTTATTCCGAAATGTTTTCCCTACGCAGTAGGTTTCTTCAGTCGAATACTGAGTAGAGAACAACAGAAGCAGTAAAGATATAAAGACAATGTAATTATTCTATCACCCTCGAAAACGCAGTTTAAGGTGGTCAGTCCCTCAGCCTGGAGCAGAGTTCTGCTCCATGGTCTGCAATAATGTGAAACTGAAGCAGCAGCAGCAACAACAACAACAACAACAGAAACATCATCATTATCATCAGCAGCAACAACAACAGCAGCAGCTGCTGCAACATCAGCAACAACAGCGGAGGTAAGTCATTGTTGCTATGTGATGACGAGTTCATCGTTTTTAAAAAATACGCGAAACCTTAAGAAACTCCGATATATGTGCTAAAACAGCATTTTATTGCTTATTTCGACATTTTACAGCACTTTGAAGGCTTTTTGAGAAACCTTATCTTTTTGCTAATATAAAAATTGCTAAATAAAAATTGCTGTTCCAATTGATTTTTCAGCGAAGAGTAAGTGAAATTTTATTATTTGTTTGTAGTAGATTATATATAGCCATTTTTCAGGAAAAAAAAAAAAGTTTTCAGGAAAAGAATGAAAAAGGTTTGAATCGTCGAAATATGCACTAAAATAATGTTTTAGATCATTTTCAATATTTTTAAGTAATTTACATATTTTAAAAAATCCCAGAAAAGTTTATAAAAATAAATATTATTACTAAATATTTCATATATTTATAAAAAATACGCGAAACAAAAAAAAAATCAGAAAAATGTGCTAAAACGGTATTTTATTGCATATTTCGACGTTTCACAGCACTGTGAAGTCTTTTTTGACAAACTTTATTTTTTTTTTTTAAATTGCTTCTGCAATTCAATTTTCAGGGAAAAGTAAGCGAATTTTTTTTTTAAGCAACTTATATATAGGCATATTTTAGCAGAAAATTTTTACATATTTTTAAAAATCCCTGAAAAAGTCTATGGAAATAAATATTACTATTGGATATTTCAATTTTTTTTTTAAAAATAGGTGAAACATTAGAAAACTCAGAAAAAATGTGCTAAAACGGTATTTTATTGCATAATTCGACGTTTTACAGCAGTTTGAAGGTTTATCTGACAAACATTATTTATTTGCTAAAATACGTAAATTATAACACTTATAATCAAAATTGCTGATGCTATTGAATTTTCCGGGAAAAGCAAGCGAAATTTAATTGTTTTTTGAATAAGCTTATAAATAGACGTATTTTAGTAAAAAAACAATAAAGTTTCCAGGAAATGCTTGAAAAAGTATTGAATGGTCTAAATATGAAATAAAATAACGATTTAGATCATTTTTTAATATTTTTAAATAATTTACATTTTTTTTTAAAATCCATGAAAAAGTTTATAAAAATAATTATTATTATTGAATATTTTAAATATTTTTTAGAAATAGGTGAAACATTAAAAACCTCATGAAAATGAGCTAAAACGGGATTTTATTGCAGATTTCAACTTTTCACAGCATTTGCAGGCTTTTGAGAAACTTTATCTTTTTGTTAATATGCATAAATTATAACACTTTTAATCAAAATTGCTGCTGCAATTGAATTTTCCCGGAAAAGTAAGCGAAATTTTATTATATTTTCGAAGCATCTTATATAACCATATTATTGCAAAAAAAATAACGTTTTCATTGAATCGTCGAAATATGTAATAAAATAACGTTTTTCAAGTTTTTTTAATAATTTATATATTTTTAAAAATCCCAGAAAAGTTTATAAAAATATGCATTATTATTATTGAATATTTCTTTTATGTTTTAAAAAATTAGTGAAACTTTCAAAAATTCAGAAAAATGTGCGAAAATGTTATTTTATTGCATGTTTTGACATTTTACAGCAGTTTGAAGGCTTTTCTGAAAAAAATCTTATTTTATTTTTTTGCTGAATTAAAAATTGCTGCTGCTATTGAATTTTCAGCGAAGAGTAAGCAAAATTTTATTATTTTTACGAAGTAGATTATATATAGGCATTTATCAGCAAAAAAAAAAATGAAAAGCTCGAAAAAGATTTGAATCGTCGAAATATGCACTTAAATAACGCTTTAGATAATTTTTCAATATTTTTAAATAACTTACATATTTTTTAAAAATACCAAACAAAGTCTATGAAAATAAATATTATTATTCAATATTTCATATATTTTTTAAAAAATACGCGAAACATTAAAAAACTCCGATATATGTTCTAAAACAGTATTTTATTGCTTATTTCGACGTTTTACAGCACTTTGAAGGCTTTTTGAGAAACCTTATCTTTTTGCTAATATACATAAATTATAAAACGTTTAATTAAAATTGCTGATTCAGTTGAATTTTCCGGGAAAAGTTAGAGAAATTTTATGATTTTTTCGAAGCTTTATATAAATAGCCACATTATTGCAAAAAAAAAAAAAAAAAGTTTTTAGGAATAGCTTGAAAAATGCTTGAATCGTCGAAATATGCACTAAAATAACGTTTAGATCATTTTTCAATAGTTTTCATTAATTTACTTATTTTTAAAAAATATCAGAAAAGTATAAAAATAAACAATATTATTGAATATTTCATATATTTTTAAAAAAATACGTAAAGCATTATAGAAATAAGAAAAATATGTTAAAACCGTATTTTATTGCATATTTCGACGTTTAACAGCAGTTTGAAAGCTTCTCTGACAAATCTCATTTTCTTGCTAAAATAAATAAATAATAACACTTTGTAGGAAGGCATTTTAGCAAAAAAAAATAAAGTTTTCATTAAATGCTTGAAAAAGGCTTGAATCGTCGAAATATGCAAAAAAAAATGTTTTAGATCATTTTCAATATTTTTAAATAATTTACACATTTAAAAAATCCCAGAAAAATTTATAAAAATAAATATTATTACTAAATATTTCATATATTTTTTAAAAATATTTTACGTATTTTTAAAAATGTGCTAAACCGGTATTTTATTGCATATTTCGAGGTTTCACAGCACTATGAAGGCTTCTTTGACAAACCTCATTTTTTTTGCTAAAATACATAAATTATAACACTTCTAATCCAAATTTCTGCTGCTAATGAATTTTCAGCGAAATTAAGCGAATTTTTAATATTTTTTTCGAAGTAGGTTATATATTGGCATATTTTAGACAAAAAAATGAAAGTTATCAGGAAATGCTTGAAAAAGCCTTGAATCGTCGAAATATGCAACAAAATAGAGATTTAGATCATTTTTCAATATTTCAAAATAATTTGCATATTTTTAAAAAAAAAATCACAGAAAAAGTCAATAAAAATAAATATTTTTATATATTTCATAAATTTTTTTTAAAAATACGTGAAACATTAAAAAACTCATAAAAATTGCTAAAACTTTATTTTATTCCACATTTCGTCGTTTTACTACACTTTGAAGGGTTTTTGGACAAACCTTATTTTTTTGTAAAAATACATAAATTATAAGACTTTTAAACAAAATTGCTCCTGCAATTCAATTTTCAGGGAAAAGGAAGCGATTTTTTTTTTATTTTTTTTTAAACAGCTTATATATAGTCATATTTTAGCAAAAAAAAATTAAAGTTTTCAGGAAATGCTTGAAAATCCTTCAATCGTCGAAATATGCAATAAAGTAACGTTTCAGATTATTTTTCGATATTTTTAAATAATTTACATATTTTTAAAAATCCCTGAAAAAGTCCATGCAAATAAATATTATTATTGAATATTTCAATTTTTTTTAAAAATAGGTGAAACATTAGAAAACTCAGAAAAATGTGCTAAAACGGTATTTCATTGCATATTTCGACGTTTCACAGCAGTTTGAAGGTTTATCTGACATAACACTTTTAATCTAAATTGCTGATGCTATTGAATTTTCCGGGAAAAGTAAGCGAAATTTTATTATTTTTTTCGAAGGAGCTTATAAATAGACATATTTTAGTAAAAAAACTAAAGTTTTCAGGAAATGCTTGAAAAAGTATTGAATCGTCTAAATATGAAATAAAATAACGATTTAGATCATTTCTTAATATTTTTAAATAATTTACAATTTTTTTTAAATCCATGAAAAAGTTTATAAAAATAATTATTATTATTGAATATTTCAAATATTTTTTAGAAATAGGTGAAACATTAAAAAACTCATAAAAATGAGGTAAAACGGGATTTTATTGCAGATTTCGACTTTTCACAGCACTTTGCAGGCTTTTGAGAAACTTTATCTTTTTGTTAAAATGCATAAATTATAACACTTTTAATCAAAATTGCTGCTGCAATTTAATTTTCCCGGAAAAGTAAGCGAAATTTTATTATATTTTCGAAGCATCTTATATAACCATATTATTGCAAAAAAATGAACGTTTTCATGAAATGCTTGAAAAATTCTTGAATCGTCGAAATATGCAATAAAATAACGTTTTTCAAGTTTTTTAATCATTTATATATTTTTAAAAATCCCAGAAAAGTTTATAAAAATATGTATTATTATTATTGAATATTTCTTTTATTTTTTAAAAAATTAGTGAAACATTCAAAAATTCTGAAAAAATATGCGAAAATGTTATTTTATTGCATGTTTTGACATTTTACAGCAGTTTGAAGGCTTTTCTGAATTATTTTTTTTTTTTGCTGAAATATAAAATTACAATGCAATTGAGTTTTCAGCGAAAAGTAAGCGATTTTTTTTTTTTTTTCGAAGTAGATTATATATTTTTCAGCAAAAAAAAAAAGTTTTCAGGAAAAGCTTGAAAAAGGTTTGAATCATCCAAATATACACTAAAATAACGTTTTAGATAATTTTTCAATATTTTTTAAATAACTAACATATTTTTAAGAAATACCAGAAAAAGTCTATGAAAATAAATATTGTTATTGAATATTTCATAATTTTTTTTTTAAAATACGTGAAACATTAAAAAAAATCATAAAAATTTGCTAAGACATTATTTTTTCCCACATTTCGTCATTGTACTACACTTTCAAGTCTTTTTGGACAAGCCTAATTTTTTGGTAAAAATACATAAATTATAACACTTTTAAACAAAATTGCTCCTGCAATTCAATTTTCAGGGAAAAGCAAAATTTTATTATATTTTCGAAGCATCTTATATATAGCCATATTATTGCCAAAAAAATTACGTTTTCATGAAGTGCTTGAAAAACTCTTGAATCGTCGAAATATGCAATAAAATAACGCTTTAGGTCATTTTTCAATATTTGTTAATAATTTATATATTTTTAAAAATCCCAGAAAAGTTTATAAAAATATGCATTATTATTATTGAATATTTCTTTTATGTTTTAAAAAATTAGTGAAACTTTCAAAAATTCAGAAAAATATGCGAAAATGTTATTTAATTGCAATGTTTTGACATTTTACAGCAGTTTGAAGGCTTTTCTGAAAAATATTATTTTATTTTTTTTGCTGAAATAAAAATTGCTGCTGCTATTGAATTTTCAGTGAAGAGTAAGCCAAATTTTATTATTTTTACGAAGTAGATTATATATAGGCATCTATCAGCAAAAAAAAAATCAGGAAAAGCTTGAAAAAGGTTTGAATCATCGATATATGCACTTAAATAACGTTTTAGATAATTTTTCAATATTTTTAAATAACTTACATATTTTTTAAAAATACCAAAAAAATCTATGAAAATAAATATTATTATTCAATATTTCATATATTTAAAAAAAAATACGCGAAACATTAAAAAACTCCGATATATGTTCTAAAACAGTATTTTATTGCTTCTTTCGACGTTTTACAGCACTTTGAAGGCTTTTAGAGAAACCTTATCTTTTTGCTAATATACATAAATTATAAAACTTTTAATTAAAATTGCTGATTCAATTGAATTTTTCGGGAAAAGTTAGCGAAATTTTAGGATTTTTTCGAAGCTTTATATAAATAGCCACATTATTGCAAAAAAAAAAAAAAAGTTTTTAGGAATAACTTGAAAAATGCTTGAATCGTCGAAATATGCACTAAAATAACGTTTAGATAATTTTTCAGTAGTTTTCATTAATTTACTTATTTTTAAAAAATCTCGGAAAAGTATAAAAATAAACAATATTATTGAATATTTCATATATTTTTAAAATAAATACGTAAAGCATTATAGAAATAAGAAAAATATGCTAAAACCGTATTCTATTGCATATTTCGACGTTTTACAGCAGTTTGAAAGCTTCTCTGACAAATCTCATTTTCTTGCTAAAATAAGTAAATAATAACACTTTGTAGGAAGGCATTTTAGCAAAAAAAATAAAGTTTTCATTAAATGTTTGAAAAAGGCTTGAATCGTCGAAATATCCAATAAAAAATGTTTTAGATAATTTTCAATATTTTTAAATAATTTACATATTTAAAAAATCCCAGAAAAGTTTATAAAAATAAATATTATTACTAAATATTTCATATATTTTTTATAAATACTTTACGTATTTTTAAAAATGTGCTAAAACGAGGTTTCACAGCACCATGAAGGCTTCTATAACAAACCTCATTTTTTTTGCTAAAATACATAAATTATAACACTTTTAATCCAAATTTCTGCTGCTAATGAATTTTCAGCGAAATTAAGCGATTTTTTAATATTTTTTTTCGAAGTAGGTTATATATTGCCATATTTTAGCCAAAAAAAATGAAAGTTATCAGGAAATGCTTGAAAAAGCCTTGAAAAAACTCATAAAAATTGCTAAAACTTTATTTTATTCCATATTTCGTCGTTTTACTACACTTTGAAGGCTTTTTGGACAAACCTTATTTTTTTGTAAAAATACATAAATTATAAGACTTTTAAACAAAATTTCTGCTGCAATTTATTTTTCAGTGAAAATGAAGCGATATTTTGTTATTTTTTTGAAGCAGCTTATATATACATGTAGTCATATTTTAGCAAAAAAAAAATAAAGTTTTTAGGAAATGCTTGAAAATTCTTCAATCGTCGAAATATGCAATAAAGTAACGTTTCAGATTATTTTTCAATATTTTTAAATAATTTACATATTTTTAAAAATACCTGAAAAAGTCCATGCAAATAAATATTATTATTGAATATTTCAAATCTTTTTAAAATAGGTGAAACATTAGAAAACTCAGAAAAATGTGCTAAAACGGTATTTCATTGCATAGTTCGACGTTTTACAGCAGTATGAAGGTTTATCTGACATAACACTTTTAATCTAAATTGCTGATGCTATTGAATTTTCCGGAAAAATTAAGCGAAATTTTATTATTTTTTCGAGGGAGCTTATAAATAGACATATTTTAGTAAAAAAACTAAAGTTTTCAGGAAATGCTTGAAAAAGTATTGAATCGTCTAAATATAAAAAAAGTAACGATTAAGATCATTTTTTAATATTTTTAAATAATTTACATATTTTTTAAAAATCCACGAAAAAGTTTATAAAAATAATTATTATTATTGAATATTTCAAATATTTTTTTAGAAATAAGTGAAACATTAAAAAACTCATAAAAATGTGCTAAAACGGCATTTTATTGCATATTTGGACGTTCCACGGCACATTGAAGGCTTTTGTGAGAAACCTTATCTTTTTGCTAAAATACATTTAATTATAACACTTTTAATCAAAATTGCTGCTGCAATTGAATTTTCCGGGAATAGTAAGCGAAATTTTATTATATTTTTGAAGCAGCTTATATAGCCATATTATTGCCAAAAAAAAATAACGTTTTCATGAAATGCTTGAAGCGAAATTTTATTATATTTTTGAAGCAGCTTATATAGCCATATTATTGCAATTAAATAATGTTTAAAATAATTTTTCATTTGTTCTAAATAATTTGCATATTAAAAAAAACTGAAAAAGTCAATAAAAATAAATAATGTTATTGAATATTTCATATATATTTTTAAAATACGTGAAACATTGAAAAAATCATAAAAATTTGCTAAAACTTTATTTTATTCCACATTTCGTCGTTTTACTACACTTTGAAGGCTTTTTGGACAAACCTTATTTTTTTTTGTAAAAAATACATAAATTATAACACTTTTAAATTTTCAGGTAAAAGTAAGCGATTTTTTTTTGAAGCAGCTTATATATAGGCATATTTTAACAAAAAAAAAAAAAGTTTTCAGGAAATGCTTGAAAATCCTTGAATAGTCGAAATATGCAATAAAATAACGTTTCAGATCATTTTTCATTATTATAAAATATGTTACATATTTTTTAAAAAATCCCAGAAAAGTTAATAAAAATAAATATTATTATTATTAATTTTTTTTAAACTTTTTTATATTACGTGAAACATTAAAAAAAATCAGAAAAATGTTGTAAAACTGTATTTTATCGTATTTTCGACGTTATATAGCAGTTTGAAGGCTTTTCTGAAAAATCTTATTTTTTTCCTAAAATACATTAACTATAACACTCTTAAATAAAATTGCTGCTGCAATTTATTTTTTTTAAAAGTAAAGGAAATTTTATGATTTTTTCGAAGTAAAAGAATATTTTAGCAAAAAGACAAAAGTTTTCATGAAATGCTTCAAATTGGCTTGAATCATTGAAATATGCAATAAAATAACGTTTTAGATAATTTTTCAATATTTTCAAATAATTTACATACTTTTAAAAAATCCGTGAAAAATACTATAAAAATATTGTTATTGAATATTTCAAATATTTTTGAAAAATAGGTGAAACATTAAAAACTCAAAAAAATGTGCTGAAACGGTATTTTTTTTTTTTTTGCATATTTCGACGTTTTCATGAAATGCTTGAAATTGGCTTGAGTCGTCGAAATATGCAATAAAATAACGTTTTAGATAATTTTTCAATATTTTTGAATAATTTTCATTTTTAAAAAAACTGTGAAAAAGTCTTTAAAAATAAATATTGTTATCGAAAAATATTTGAAATATTAAAAACTCAGAAAAATGTGCATATTTCGACGTTTTACAGCAGTTTGATGGCTTTTCTGACATACTTGAATTTTTTTTGCTAAAATACATAAACTATAACACTTTTAATCAAAATTGCTGCTGCAATTGAATTTTCCTGGAAAAGAAAGCGAAATTTTATTATTTTTTCGAAGCAGCTTAAATATAGGCATGTTTTAGCAAAAAAATTTTAGTTTTCATGAAATGCTTGAAAATGGCTTGAATCGTCAAAAAATGCAATAAAATAGCGTTTCAGATAATTTTTCAATATTTTTAAATAATTTACATTTTTTTTTAAAAATCCCACAAAAAGTTTATAAAATAAATATTATTATTGAACATTTTACATATTTGTTAAAAAATACGTAAAACATTATAAAATTTAGAAAAATGTGCTAAACCAGTATTTTATTGCATATTTCGACGTTTCAAAGCAGTTTGAAAGCTTTTCTGACTAACCTTATTTTTTTGCTAAAATGCATATATTACCTGGAGTATAGCTGGAGAGAGTTCCAGGGGTCAACGCCCCTGCGGCCCGGTCTGTGACCAGGCCTCTTGTTAGATCAGAGCCTGGTCAACCAGGCTGTTACTGCTGGCCGCACGCAGTCCAATGTAC
Organism: Cherax destructor; assembly: GCA_009830355.1. Taxonomy (NCBI): domain Eukaryota; kingdom Metazoa; phylum Arthropoda; class Malacostraca; order Decapoda; family Parastacidae; genus Cherax; species Cherax destructor. The sequence goes on along the minus strand of WNWK01038315.1, from coordinate 6,487 downwards.
GAACCACAGCCTGGCTGGTCATGTACCGACTTTAGGTGCCTCTCCAGTTCCTGCTTGAAGAAACCCAGGGGTTTGTTTGTAATCCCCCTGATGTATGCTGGGAGGCAGTTGAACAATCTTGGGCCCCTGACACTTATTGTGTAGTCTCTCAACGTGCTAGTGGCACCCCTGCTTAAAAATTTTTGTGGCAATTGAATTTTCAGCAAAATTAAGCCATTTTTTATGATTTTTTTTCGATGTAGCTCATATAAACCCCTATTTTAGCAAAAAAAATAATGTTTTCAGGAAATGCTTAAAAAAGGCTTGAATTGTCGAAATATGCACTAAAGAAACGTTTTATATCATTTTTCAATATTTTTAAATAATTTACAAATTTTTAAAAAATCCCAGAAAAGTCTTTAAAAATACTTATTATTATTGAATATTTCAAATATTTTTTTTAAAAATAGGTGAAACAATAAAAAAATCAGAAAAATATGCTAAAACGGTATTTTATTGCATATTTTGACGATTTACAGCAGTTTGAAGGCTTTTCTGACAACCTCATTTTTTTGCTAAAATACATAAATAATTACACTTTCAATCAAAATTGCTGCGGCAATTGAATTTTCCGGGAAAAGTAAGCACAATTTTGTTATTTTTTCGAAGCATCTTATAAATTGGCATATTTCAGCAAAAAAATTTAAGTTTTCAGGAAATGCTTGAAAAAGGAGAGTCGTCGAAATATGCAGTAAAATTAAGTTTTACATAATTTTTCAATATTTTTAAATGAATCACATATTTTTTTAAAAAATCCCCTGTAAAATGTCAAAGTATGCAACAAAATACCATTTTGTCTCATTTTTCAGATTTTTTAATGTTTTAGGTATTTTAAAAAATATATGAAATATTAAAAAAAATATATTCATTTTGTACAGTTTGTTTATGGGATTTTTTAAAAATATGTTAATTATAAAAAAATATTGAAAAATAATCTAAAACGTTATTTTTTTTTTTTGCATATTTCGAAGTTTCAAGCCTTTTTCAAGCATTTCCTGAAGATTTCAATTTTTTTGCTCTCAGCCTCATCACACTATCTGGGTGATGTCTCTCAGCCTCACCACACTATCTGGTTGATGTCTCTCAGCCTCACCACACTATCTGGTTGATGTCTCAGCCTCACCACACTACCTGGTTGATGTCTCTCAGCCTCACCACACTATCTGGTTGATGTCTCTCAGCCTCACCACACTATCTGGTTGATGTCTCAGCCTCACCACACTATCTGGTTGATGTCTCAGCCTCACCACACTATCTGGTTGATGTCTCTCAGCCTCACCACACTATCTGGTTGATGTCTCTCAGCCTCACCACACTACCTGGTTGATGTCTCTCAGCCTCACCACACTACCTGGTTGATGTCTCTCAGCCTCACCACACTATCTGGTTGATGTCTCTCAGCCTCACCACACTATCTGGTTGATGTCTCTCAGCCTCACCACACTACCTGGTTGATGTCTCTCAGCCTCACCACACTACTCTGTTGATGTCTCTCAGCCTCACCACACTATCTGGTTGATGTCTCTCAGCCTCACCACACTATCTGGTTGATGTCTCTCAGCCTCACACCTACCTGGTTGATGTCTCTCAGCCTCACCACACTATCTGGTTGATGTCTCTCAGCCTCACCACACTACTGGTTGATGTCTCTCAGCCTCACCACACTCTCTGGTTGATGTCTCTCAGCCTCACCACACTATCTGGTTGATGTCTCTCAGCCTCACCACACTACCTGGTTGATGTCTCTCAGCCTCACCACACTACCTGGTTGATGTCTCTCAGCCTCACCACACTATCTGGTTGATGTCTTTCAGCCTCTCCACGCTCTCTGGTTGATGTCTCTCAGCCTCACCACACTACCTGGTTGATGTCTCTCAGCCTCACCACACTATCTGATTGATGTCTCTCAGTCTCACCACACTATCTGGTTGATGTTCTCAGCCTCCCACCTATTGGTTGATGTCTCTCAGCCTCACCACACTACCTGGTTGATGTCTCTCAGCCTCACCACACTATCTGGTTGATGTCTCTCAGCCTCACCACACTATAGGTTGATGTCTCTCAGCCTCACACACTACTGGTTGATGTCTCTCAGCCTCACCACACTATCTGTTGATGTCTCTCAGCCTCACCACACTATCTGGTTGATGTCTCTCAGCCTCACCACACTTCTGGTTGATGTCTCTCAGCCTCAGACACTACCTGTTGATGTCTCTCAGCCTCACCACACTATCTGGTTGATGTCTCAGCCTCACAACACTACCTCGTTGATGTCTCTCAGCCTCACCACACTATCTGGTTGATGTCTCTCAGCCTCACCACACTACCTCGTTGATGTCTCTCAGCCTCACCACACTATCTGGTTGATGTCTCTCAGCCTCACCACACTATCTGGTTGATGTCTCTCAGCCTCACCACACTATCTGGTTGATGTCTCTCAGCCTCACCACACTATCTGGTTGATGTCTCAGCCTCACCACACTATCTGGTTGATGTCTCAGCCTCACCACACTACCTGTTAAGCTTCTTTTCCGTACAGTCAAATTTCTTGATGTGGTAAAAAGTAAAATATCTTGGAATTCCTGGAGAATGACTCATCTGATCGGCTTCACACTTTCACCACTGTTGCTGTTTCCTGAACACAAGACTCACGCTGCATGAGACCCAATTTGCTAATTTTATTGAGTATATAGTGATATTAACTTTTTTATTCTATAAGTAAAGAATGATTGATATGATCAGCTTCAAAATATTACTGAGAATGTATTTGATAAAAAGGCTGCTGCTACAACCTAAGTTTCCTCCAAATCAATGCAAACTTGAAACTTTACTGAAATAGTTAAAAGCAACAACTTGGTAGCGTTGGAATGAGAACAATTACTGGAGAATGACTTTTCTAATCGGCTTCAAATTTTTACTATAGGAGAGCTTTATTAAACCACAACTTCTCACTCTCTTTGAGATGTATAAATTTTAATTTGTCAGTTTTATTAAGCAAATCGTTTTACATGTAATAACCAGTGAACGCCTCTTCTGATCAGCTTCAAACCCTATATGCTGGTATATCTTAATAAGAGAATATTTCCATTAATTTGGGTCTGTGTGAGTGATTTTCCTTTTTTTTCTTGTGAATTTCCTCAAAGTGGATTTTTTAAAAATCAAAATGAAATATTTATTTCTTAGGATTTTAGAGAATATTAAATAGAGTACAAGTAAGAAAAGAAAGCTCTAAAATATCCGGGGTTTAGTGATGTTTTATTAGTATCACGAGTATCAGTATCAGAAATATTTTTCTTTGCATTCTCGTAAATTTTCGTTTATTACTGGAAAATGCCTTATTCATTCGTCTTCATATTTTCAAGGCTTGAGTAATGTTAGTTGCGCAAGATTCTTGGAGTGTTAGCATGCGTGGATGATCTATGCGTAATGCTACATAAACCATTCCCAGATATTTCTTTATCTGTGACAACGAAATCCCAACAACGATATCCCCCCAACAAACATGCAACATAACCTCATTTACATTTGCTAATATACAGGGCCTTAAGTCTTCCACCAACAACAAAATACCTTTCATTAGAGGACTTCTAGGGGAGTCAAATGCACTGTTTGAAGCGTTCACAGAGACCCACGCAAAAGATTACTTTGGCAGTGAAATATGGATATCTGGGTACAACCTTTTCAGATGCGACAGAAAGAACAGGCAACAAGGGAGGGTTGACCTGTATGTCAAAGAGTCGCTCATTTGCACGGAAATACTGAACACCACAAATGATGCAGTTGAAGTTCAGACAGTAAAAATCGAGAATCAAAACTTAGTCATTGTGCTTGTATATAAGCCACCAGATGCAACTTCCCAACAGTTCAAAGAACAACTATCAAAAATTGACTACTGTCTGGAAAACCTTCCAGCCCCATCCCCAAACATCTTGCTGCTTGGTGACTTGAATCTAAGAGATACAAAATGGAAGAATATAGCAAATAATGTTGTAGCAGAAATAATCCTTGGAGGCAGCTCAGATGAAAAGTCACACACACATGAGCTGCTGAATTTCTGCAACAAACACACCATAAGTCAGCAGATAGTGGAGCCAACGAAACTGGACCTTATCTTCACAAATAATGAGGACCTGGTAAGAAACATAACAATATAAAAAACAACAAATTCTGATCACAATCTAATCTAAGTCCAGACCTACATGCACAGAAGTCCTGATCAGCAAAATTCATACAGCTATGAGAGTACCTTTACCAAACTGGGGTCAGGTAAATTATGCCCTAAATGAAACATATTGGGAAGATATCTTAAACTACATGGACCCTAACCAGTGCCTTGAAAAGATCAACCTCCTGGTAGCTGAAGTATGTTCAAGGCATATTCTTCTAAGAAAAAAGAAGAGAAACGCTCCCTCTACAGGAGAAGACGAAGAATTACTGAGCTCCTCAAGAATGCCAGATTATCTGATACATGGAAGGAAGTGCTAACCAGGGAAGTGGAAAATATTGAGCTACAGTTAAAGGACTCATACAGGATCCAGGAGAGACAAGAGGAGCTAAAAGCGATTAGTGAAATTGAAAGGAGAGCGAAACGTTGCCACAATGAAATGTCACATTAGTTGCAATTTTGTCCTTTTACTTAACAACAGTTATGTATCTTGATCCTGAAACGTTTCGCCTACACAGTAGGCTTCTTCAGTTGAATGCAGAGGTGGTAGCAGAAGCAGTAGAGATGTGAAGACGATGTAATCAGTCCGTCGTCCTTGAAGGTGTAGTTTTGAGGTGGTCAGTCCCTCAGCCTAGAAAAGAGTTCTTCTCCATGGTCTGGAACAATGTTAAACTGAAGCAACAGTATGGAGACTTATACACTGTTGTCAAGATTATCTCTGCCTCACTTCAGACAGTTATATTGTTCCAGACTGTGGCGCACAACATCGTCTCTATATCTATTCCACTTCTGCTGCCTCCTCTGTAATCACATGAAGAAGCCTACTGTGTAGGCGAAACGTTTCAGAAAAGTTTCATCATACTGTTTTTCTGTTGTACATGTGTCTGTTGTACATGTGTCTGTTGTACATGTGTCTTAACAGAAAATTCAGTGTTGGAAGAAAAACACAGCCTCCTCCTTAAAGATAAGATTTCTTCTGATTTTTAACCCCGGAGGTTTAGCCACCCAGGATAACCCAAGAAAGTCTTTGTCATCGACGACTGTCTGTCTTATTTCCATTGGGGTCCTCAATCTTCTCCCGCAGGATGCGACCCACACATGTCGACTAACACCCAGGTACCTATTTGCTGCTAGGTGAACATGACAACAGGTGTAAGGAAACACGTCGAAATGTTTCCACCTCGCCGGGAATCGAACCCGGGCCCTCCGTGTGTGAAGCGAGAGCTTTAGCCACCAGGCCACCGGGGCCTGGTAGCTTTGTACAAGGTGAACGCAGACAGCAGGTTGTGTTCTCAACACTTCCTAGTTTTTAATAGTCAATAATACACTTGATCTTTACCTCTCCTGTATTCGATTTTAACTCGCTTATGTAATCTACTGAAGAAATTTGCAGGGTAGGAGAAACGTTTCGACAACTAGATGTATTTAGGTCGATGAGCGGTACGAGACCCCACTCCCTTCTGCCTCTTCGCCCGCGACTGAAACACTGCAGAGCGGGGAGTACATTTATAACAGTGCAGAGCGGGGAGTACATTTATAACAGTGCAGAGCGGGGAGTACATTTATAACAGTGCAGAGCGGGGAGTACATTTATAACAGTGCAGAGCGGGGGGTACATTTATAACAGTGCAGAGCGGGAAGTACATTTATAATAGTGCAGAGCGGGGAGTACATTTATAACAGTGCAGAGCGGGGGGTACATTTATAACAGTGCAGAGCGGGGAGTACATTTATAACTGCATAGCGGGGAGTACATTTATAACAGAAAAATATTAGCACTGAAAACTTAAGCCATTCGGAAAAGGCATTCACAAGTTATATCGGAAATAATATCCAAATTTCTTCAATAAAATTGGAAAATTAGGACATAGACCAAATCAAGTTTAAATCTTCCAGTGAGACCAATATCGTGAAATACACAAACACATTGAGCTAGAAGCTGCGGAGACGTCGCATAATTAAGTTATTAGCGTTGAAGAGAAGAAATTAATCAGATATGACACTCAGAAATTACCATAAGTACAACAGTATTTAAACTTATCATTTGTCTCCCATAAGAACAAGTAAACTGGGACCTTCACAGATGTAAATCATTCCAACCTTTTCTCTTAGCAAGACTAAACAGCACTTAATTTAGGAATTCACTAAATAAATTACATTTAAGCTTAGGCCATATAAAAAAATTGTTTACAAGTCTCATAGGTAAACAAATACTTAGACACATACAGTACATTATTTAGATTTATCCATTTTGAGTATTATTTCTTATTATAAAAACTTTCT
>WNWK01038314.1:0-18006 GCA_009830355.1 Cherax destructor | reverse complement strand
AGTGAACCAGTGTATACAGGCGAGCAGACACGGATCAAGAGAGGTAGTAGTGGCAGATGTAAGGCTGGAAATGGAGGTAGTAGTAGTAGTGGTAGCTGTAGTAATAGTCGTAGTCGGAGTGAGGTCAATAAAAGGAGGGAAAGAGGAGCACCGCAGGGGGAGCTAAGGGCCCACAAGGGGTAGGACCAAAACACAGGGAGGAAATACTGAAGGACAGGATGCCATAGGCAGAAAAAAGGGAAAAAAATAAAGAAAGATAAAGGAAAAATAGGAAAGGAGAAGAGGCAAAGAAGAAATGATCAGATTAAGATACGTGTGTTCTGGAGTTTAGTAGAGCAATATAATGAGAAATGAAGACATTTACGGGGACAATGCCAGGACCAAGATTCATACAAAGAAAGTTGTGAATAAGGCGACAGTGAAAGTTAGAAGTTGGGAAAACAGTTCTAGCAGATGACCAGTCAATAGGATTACTTAACCCTTAACAAGACAGAAATAGCATTATTGGTGTCGTCAACCCTAACACTTCGTTTGTTCTCCTTAAGTCTGTCAGAAGAGAACGACCAGTTTCTCCAAAGTACTGAAGAGGACAAGAGGACCAAGAAATAGAGTAGACAAGGGGCATCTAGCAGGAGGAGAGGAGAACTAGATTGCCAGGGTGTTAGTTGGGCGAAAAGTAAGTTTGATGTTTAAGGAACGGAGAGAGAGTTGTTAAGATTAGAAAGACTGGAAATACAAGGAAGGCAGAGAACGGAAGATTGCACATAAGAAAGTAGAGTTTATGAAACGGGAAGGGTAGCCAAGACGAGAGAACGAATTACAAAAGGGGGAGCATGGTAAGAAAAGTAGTGAATATACATGCCAGTGCATAGGGCTTGCGATAAAAGAAAAAAAGAAAAGCCTGTAGCCGAGCGCTGGACATACACATCAAGGAAGGGAAACACAGAATAATATTCCCATTCAGCTTTAAACTGATGGAAGAAGCAAGATTGTTATGGACATCGAGAAAGGTTAGAAGAGACTAAAGTCATGAGGCCAAAGAGCAAATATGTCGTCTTTATAGCGGAGCCAAGGTAAGGGCGCACACCAATAGTACGGAGCCAAAGGTAAGGACGCCCCAAAAGTACTGGAGCCAAAGGTAAGGCGCACACCCAAAAGTCGGGGCCAAAGGTAAGGGCGCACACCAATAGTAGGAGCCAAAGGTAAGGACGCACACCAATAGTACGGAGCCAAAGGTAAGGGCGCACACCAATAGTAGGAAGAAGAACAGTTTTGAAGTATTACATATAAAGGAAGTAAGAAGAGGGGATAGAGGAGAGCCCATAGGACACCGAAGCTTTGAGAATAAAATTTACCTTGAAGGAAAATGGTTCTTGCTAACCTTTTTTACCAAGAACTATAGGAATCATAACCAAAAAGGAATCATAACAAAAGGCATCATAACAAAAGGCATCATAAATAATAAAGGCATCATAACTAATAAAGGCATCATAACTAATAAAGGCATCATAAATAATAAAAGGGATCATAACTAATAAAGGCATCATAAATAATAAAAACATCATAAATAATAAAGGAATCATAACTAATAAAGGAATCATAACTAATAAAGGCATCATAACTAATAAAGGAATCATAATAATTTAAAAGGCATCATAAACTAATAAAGGCATCATAAATAATAAAGGCATCATAACAAATAAAGGCATCATAAATAATAAAGGCATCATAAATAATAAAGGATTCATAACTAATAAAGGAATCTAACTAATAAAGGAATCATAACTAATAAAGGCATCATAACTAATAAAGGCATCATAACTAATAAAGGAATCATAACTAATAAAGGCATCATAACTAATAAAGGCATCAAAAAATAATAAAGGCATCATAACTAATAAAGGCATCATAACTAATAAAGGCATCATAAATAATAAAGGCATCATAACTAATAAAGAAATCATAACTAATAAAGGAATCATAACTAAAAGGCATCATAATAAAAAGGAATCATAACTAATAAAGGAATCATAACTAATAAAGGAATCATAACATAAAGGAATCATAAAAGGATCAGAACTAATAAAAGGATTATAATTAATAAAGGGATCATAACTAATAAAGAGATATTGCTTCGCTGCACCTCTGTCCATGATAGGGAAGATGAGAGACATTGTCAGAGACATTGTCAGAGACATTGTCAGAGACATTGTCAGAGACATTGTCAGAGACATTGTCAGAGACATTGTCAGAGACATTGTCAGACATTGTCAGAGACATTCAGAGACATGTCAGAGACATTGTCAGAGACACTGTCAGAGCTGTCAGAGAGTCCCCTCCCCACTTCCTCTTGTTGGTGTTAAGTAGGGAGGAGAGAGAAGTGTGGGTGGTGTTGGTGGGATGGGGTGAGTGTCTGAGAAAGGCTTAGACCTAAGCGAAATCCCAGCGGCCTTGAAGAGAGGGTACACTGTTCTCTGAATGAAGGAGACACTAAAACACTAGCTAAAAATTATAGACCAGTTGCCCTAATATTACATCATAAAAAATCTTTGAAAAAAAGCAACGGGCTTCAAATTACAAACTTTATGGAACAAAAACAAAAACCCAATATCAATTTAGAGAAGAAAGATGTTTGCCACAGCTAATAAACCACTATCAGAAAGACATTTTATATATATGAATTTGAACTTTAAAATGAAAAAAATTCAATTTTAGAATTTTTATAAATTGGATTTTCTGAAGAAAAATCGAATGTTCTTGCTTTGAGGATTGTAGAGAATTATAAATAGAATAGAGATGCAGGAAGAAGTTTGAAAAATATTAAACCCCGCATATTTATATAGGTGTTATTTTTTACTCGTTTTGTGAGACTGCTATTAAAGTTATGTGGCCAGAGACAGGGTGTTAGTGACTACTGTGCTCCTCTCCCACTAACTTCATCTCCTCCCACTAACTTCCTCTCCCCTCCCACTAACTTCCTCTCCCTTCCACCCAACTTCCTCTCTCTCCCACTAACTTCATCTCGATGCACGGGGATCCCTTTTCAACTGAAGACTGAGGGCCGGGGATACCTTCAGCTGAAGACTGATGCACGAGGATCCCTTTTAAACCGAAAAACTGATGGGGGGAAATTTTTCAACTGAAGACTTTTTTCCCCGAGGATACCTTTAAACTGAAGACGATGCAGGGGGATCCCTTTTTTAAATTGGACGATCCCGGGGGATACCTTTCAGCTGAAGACTGATGGGGGGGATACTTAATATATAATTCCTTGCATTCCATTAAGGTCTCCATGAATCCCAAATTTAAAAAAAACCAGTACTGGTGGGTTGAACCATGGCGAGGAATCAAAAAACCCCAGGCCAGGTAAGCCACCCCGCTGGCTAAATAAGATACGTATATCCAACTAGGGGTATTTATAAAAAAGGGGAGGTGAGCAGGGGCCCCGGCCCCTCACCCCGTGAAGGGAAAAAGGGACGGGGGTTGTGGCAAGGCTCCCTTTTTTAACAGAGCGATGAGTACATTTATTTCGGAACGATTTTGTCTGTGTTAATTTGAAATGGGTCCGTTCTGGCCTCATACACATCCTTAAAAGAACGTACATTGATTGCTGATTTTTCTTACTCATACGTTCTTTGCTGGATTTACCCTTCCACGACCCCCTTGTGAGTTGTTTTCCTGAACATTTTTTCACTCTTGAAACACTAACTGTGTCCGACGTTCACCTTTACATAGTCGTCGTGGACGCAGACACGATCGATAGGGGAAAGTGAGGGATCGTCTGGGAAATCGTTCGTCAGTAGAGAAAAGAATGAACTGTTCGTCTTACCCCTTGAAGAATTATTTGATGAATTGCCGCAGGATAATCTATAGTTATCGGATCTCAAGTTCAGTTATCAGGATCAAATGTGACAGTATAAAGTACTTCCTATTTCTCTGCCAGTCCCCTTTCCCCCCATCTTAGTAAAATATAATAATCTCGTGACAACGATACCGTCAAGTTGTTTACAATGTCCCTCGAAAAAACTGAGTTTATTAGAAAACATTTGGTCTTGAGACCTTGATCCCTCAAGGTCCCCGAACCCAAAAATTTTCTAATAAATACGTCCCGGTGTTTGTTCCGGGACGAAACCAATGTGTTTTTTATGAACTACGATGAACGGACTGTTTTGATCAAGTTTTGACTCCGCCCATCATCTGCCACGATACTTTTTTTTTTTGCAAACGACCGTAGCGCGCCACATCAGTCTGGCTTTGACAGCTCCCACACCACCTGTGACGTACCTGGATGGTGTTAATGATTTCCCCCTGCTCGGCCTAAAGACAGGCTCCTTCGATCGCCTGGTCAACCAGGCTGTTTGTGACATGGGGCCCGCCATCAAAACCCGACTGATCCGGCACTTACAGAAGATGGGGGGTTTCCCCTACCTGCGAAATTATCCATCGCACATAAAGGTTAATTATTTTTATGTGTGACATTCAGTTGTAACATGAACCGTGGGGCGGGTTCTATGTGAAAGGTTGGGAAGCGAGTGTAGAGTGTGTCTCGCCATCAGCGGACGGACGATTCCATCCTTCCTTGCTGAGACACCCCGGGTTTAGCGTTGAACATCAAAATAATAATGGGTTCGCTTCTAATAAGATAAATTTGGGATGTCTAGTTTACCGAGCTTATATTATGGCTGAATTTAGACACGCTTATATTATCCCGGGTTATTTCCCCGCTAAAATCTTTGGGGTTATGCTTGTCTTTTTGACTTTGCCCATTTGGTACATCTTAATCAGTTTTAGTACTCAGGGGATTAACGTTTTTTGGGACATCATTAATCAGTTTTTGTACTCAGGTATTTAAAGTTTTTTGGGACATCATTAATCAGTTTTTGTACTTGGGTATTAACGTTTTTTGGGAAACATTAATCAGTTTTAGTACCGGATATTAACGTTTTTGGTACATCATTAATCAGTTTTAGTACTCTGGGACAAACGCTTTTGGTACAGTTGAGGGCACAAAGCTCTGCTAGGAATTTCGAAAGTGAAGACTTACCTGGGGGAGCACCGAGACTGTTCCGGGGGAACGCCCCGACCCGGTCCTCAACCAGGCCTCCCTGGATAAGCACCTGATCAACCACGTACTTTGTACAACAATCTAACATTACGAAATTCCTCTATTGCGTCCCATTTGTTGGAACACCCCGGTGACCTGTGTCCCCCGGAAGAGCGTTCGGGAGTCACACTGAAAGGGTTCGGATCACCCCCAGCAGCGAATAAGACACGACAGTTTGTCAGCTGTTGGGCTGCATCCGGGGAGCCCAGCATGACTTTGCTGGACTATTACCCTTATTAAAATCCTTATAAAAAAAAAGACTCATCGCTGATGCCCCCCGAAGTCACTGTTACCCCTGCGGAAGTGAGCGTGTGGGGCTATGTTAGGACCCAGCTTTGTTAGATGATTTCCATAGCTGTTCACGTATACCATTCCTGCCCATGTGATTTTTTGTTAGCCAGTCTGGGCCCCCCTTTTGAATCCCCGAGTGCCGGGACGACAGCGGTCAGACCATCCTGATAGGCAGTGGAGACGGACATAGCTAGTCTGGGCTCCCATACATTTATCGATATATAACCTACCACACCAAGCTCGTCTTTATTATCTTACCCAATCTATTAAAGAACCCACAACACAGCGACGGCATGTTGCCGACACAGCTATGTTACACGACACAGCTATGTTGCAGACACAGCTATGTTGCAGACACAGTATTTAAGACACATATGTTGACGACACAGCTATGTTAAAGACACAGCTATGTTTCACGACAAATTTGTTAGCCCGCTATGTTGCACGACACAGCTATGTTACACGACACAGCTAGTTAAGACACAGCTATGTTACACGACACAGCATGTTGCACGACACATATATTACACGACACAGCTATGTTGCACGACACATCTATGTTGCGCCCTATGTTACACGCAGTATGTTGCACAAATATGTTTCCCACACAGCTATGTTAAAGAAAAGCTATTTAAAAAGACACAGCTATGTTAGACACAGCTATGTTACACGACACAGCTATTTTAGCACAGCTATGTTGCCCACACGCTATGTTACACGACACAGCTATGTTACACGACACAGCAGGGTTTCACGACACAGCTATGGGACACAGCTATGTTTCAGACACAGCATGTTGCACGACACAGCATGTTGCACGACACAGTATGTTACACGACCAGCTATGTTACACGACAAGCTATGTTGCAAAAGCTATGTTGCACGACACAGCTATGTTGCAACAGCTGTGTTGCCCCAACTATGTTACACGACAAGCATGTTAAAGACACACTATGTTCACGAAAATATGTTGCACGACACGCATGTTAAGACACAATATGTTACACGAAAAGTATTTAAGACACAGCTATATTACACGACACAGCTATGTTAAGACATAGCTTGGGTTTTGACACAGCTATGTTGACGACACAGCTATGTTGGGACACAGCATATTACACGACACAGCTATGTTGACACAGATGTTGACACAGCTATTTCCCACACAGCTATTTGCCGAAAAAAATGTTAAGACGCAGCTATGTTACACGACCAAATATATTAACGACACAGCTATGTTAAAGACACAGCTATGTTACACGACACACGTTACACAACACAGCTATGTTACACGACACAGCTATGTTACACGAAAAGCTATGTTGCACGACACAGCTATTTTACGACACAGCTATGTTACACGCAATATGTTAAAGACACAGCATGTTGCCGCAGCCTTTTTTACACGACACAGCTATGTTGCACGACACAGCTATGTTGCACACAAGCTATTTCACGACACATATGTTACACGACACAGCTTGTTACACGAAAAGCTATGTTCACGACAACTATATTACACGACACAGATGTTACACGACATAGCTATTTGAAAACTATGTTGCACGCACAGCTATGTTGCACGACACATATATTAAAGCCCGCATTTACCGACACAGTATGTTACAGACCAGCTATGTTACACACAGCTATGTTGCACGAAACAGCTATGTTACACGACGCGCTATGTTACACGCACAGCTATATTAAAGACACACAATGTTAAGACACAGCTATGTTACACGACACAGCTATGTTACACAACACAGCTATGTTAAAGCACTATGTTAAAGACACAGCTATATTACACGACACATATATTACACGACAAGCTATGTTAAAAAAGCTATGTTACAAAACAGTATGTTACACGACACAGCTATAAACAATATGTTCAGACACAGTTTTTTTAAGACACACTATGTTAAGACACAGCTATGTTAAGACACAGCTATTTAAGAACACTAGTTTCACGACATAGCTATGTTACCGACCGCTATGTTTACGAAAAGCTATGTTGCACGCCAGCATATTACACGACTCAGCTATGTTTCACGAAAAGCTCTGTTAAGACACAGCTATGTTCAAGACACAGCTATGTTGCACGAAACAGCTATGTTACGAGCGCAGTTTAAGACACAGCTATATTCACGACACAGCAATGTTAAAGACACAATGTTAAAGACACAGCTATGTTCACAACACACTATGTTTAAGACACAGCTATGTTACAGACACAGCTATATTAAAGACACAGCTATATTAAAGACACAGCTATGTTACAGACACAGCTTTTACACAACACAGCTATGTTACGACAAGTATATTTAAAGCAATATGCTAAAGACACAGCTATGTTAAGACAAGCATGTTAAAAACACATATGTTACACGACACGCATGTTCACGACACAGCTATGTTAAGACACGCTATATTAAAGACACAGTATGTTAAAGACACAGTATTTAAAGACACAGCTATGTTCCCAACAGCATGTTGCACGAAACACTATGTTCCCACAGTATGTTACACGACACAGTATATTAACACGCTATGTTGACACAGCTATTTACACGACCACTATTTAAAAAAAGCTATGTTAAAGACACAGCTATGTTACATGACACAGCTATATTAAGACACAATATTAAACCAGCTATTTACCGCCATATTTAAAAACCAGCTATGTTAAAGACACAGCTATATTAAAGAAAAGTATTTTAAGACACATCTATGTTACACGACACGCTATGTTACAAAACAGCTATGTTACACGACACAGCTATATTACAGACACAAAATTACACGACACAGCTATGTTACACAACACGCATGTTACAACAGCATATTAAGACACAGCTATGTTAAAGACACAGCTATGTTAATACAAACATGTTACACAACACAGCTATATTACCACGCTATATTAAGACAAGTATTTTCACGCACAGCTTGTTACACGACACAGTATATTTCGACACAGTTTTACCCACAGCTATTTTAAGACACATATGTTACACGACACAGCTATGTTACACACAACTATGTTAACCAAAAGCATGTTCCCGACACAGCTATTTACACGACACAGCTATATTACACACACAGCTATGTTACACGAAAAGCTATGTTAAGACACAGCATTTTACACGCCCAAGCTATGTTACCGACACAGCTTTTTACCAAAAGCTATGTTCCCGACACAGCTATATTACGACAAGCTTGTTAAGAACGTTATGTTACCAAACAGTATTTACACGACACAGTATGTTCCCGAAAACTATGTTACACGACACAGCTTTTTCCCGACACAGCTATATTACACGACACAGCTATGTTACACGACACAGCATGTTCCCGACACAGCTATATTACAGAAAAGCTTTTTGGCACAAAAATTTTTTGGGACAACAAGTTTTGTTTATAACACAGTATGTTAGACAACATATTTTGTTTATACAACACAGCTATGTTGACAACATACTTGTTTATACAACATATCTTGTTTTACAACACAGCTATGTTGACAACATACTTTTTTAAACAAACAGCTATGTTAGACAAATACTTGTTTTCAATACAACTAGGTTAAGACAACATTCTAGGTTAGACAACACAGCTAGGTTAAAAAAAGTAAGTTAAACAACACAGCTAGATTCCAACCAGTTAGGTTAAGATAACACGCTAGGTTACACAACACATGGGTTACTTTTTGCAAGTCAGACAAGACAGCACGAACACAGAGACTTGTCCTGTGACCACCGCAACATTTCCCGGCGGGGTGGGACAAAAAATTTTCCCCCAGACGTATGCTAATTGGGTCTCCCCCCGAGGCGATTTTAATCTGGTGAATGGTGGCCAATCCAGGGGGAGGGGGGGAGGCTGAGATGAGAGAGATAGTGCGGGGAAAAAGACACAGACGCAGGAAGGAAACTCTAAGACGATGGGGAAGGTTGGACAGTCGAGGGGGGGAGGGAGGGAAATGGAAAGGGGGGAAGAGGGAAAGGAAAAGAGAGAGAGAGAGAGAGAGAGAGAGACTAAGTTTACGAGAAATAAAATTCCAATATGAGTGAAAAAAAATGGAAACCGTGGATAAAATGTATTACAACACGAACTTACTTTTGAAATCGTGACGATGGATTGTCGGGGAAGGGTTAAGTCGGGCGATGGATTTACGAACTTACTCTCGTTTCAGAAACCAAACTGACTCTGCTCTTCATAACACCAGGGAAAGTGACTCTGCTCTTCATAACACCAGGAACTGTGACTCTCTTTCATAACACCAGGAACTGTAACTCTGCTCTTCATAACACCAGGAACGAACTCTGCCTTTTATAACACCAGGAACTGTAACTCTGCTCTTCATAACCCCCGGGAACCCGTAACTCTGCTCTTCATAACACCAGGAACTGTGACTCTGTTTTCATAACACCAGGAACTGTAACTCTGCTCTTCATAACACCAGGAACTGTAACTCTGCTTTTTCATAAAACCGGGAACTGTAACTTGCCTTCATAACCCCGGGAACTGTAACTCTGGTCTTCATAACACCAGGAAACCCTGTAACTCTGCTCTTCATAACACCAGGAACTGTAACTCTGCTCTTCATAACACCGGGAACTGGACCCCTGCTCTTCATAACACCGGGAACTGAACTCTGCTCTTCATAAAAACCGGGAACTGTAACTCGTCCATAACACCGGGAACCCGTGACCCCTGCTCTTCAAAACACAAGGAACTGTAACTCTGCTCTTCATAACCCCCAGGAACTGTAACTCTGCTCTTCATAACACCAGGAACTGTGACTCTGCTCTTCATAACACCAGGAACTGTAACTCTGCTCTTCAAAAAACCCCCAGGAACTGTAACTCTGCTCTTCATAACACCAAAACCCGTAACCTGCTCTTCATAACACCGGGAAACCCGTGACTCTGCCCCATAACCCCAAAAAAACCCGTAACTCTGCTCTTCATAACACCGGGAACTGTAACTCTGCCTTCATAACACCAGGAACTGTGACTCTGCTCTTCATAACCCCGGGAAAACTGTAACTCTGCTTTTTCATAACACCAGGAACTGTCCCCCCTGCTTTCATAACACCAGGAACTGTGACCCCTCCCTTTCATAACACCAGGAACTGTAACCCCTGCTTTTTCATAACACCGGGAAACTGTAACTCTGCTCTTCATAACACCAGGAACTGTAATTTGCCTTCATAACACCAGGAACTGTAACTCTGCCTTCAAACCCCGGGAACCCGAACTCTGCCTTCATAACACCAGGAACTGTAACTCTGCTCTTCATAACACCAGGAACTGTGACTTGCTCTTAAACCCCGGGAAACCCGTAACCCTGCTCTTCATAACACCAGGAACTGAACCCCTGCTCTTCATAACACCGGGAACTGTGACTCTGTTTCATAACACCGGGAACTGTAACCCCTGCTCTTCATAACACCAGGAACTGTAACTCCCCTTTTCATAACACCGGGAACTGTAACTTTGCTCTTCATAACACCGGGAACTGTGACTCTGCTCTTCATAACACCAGGAACTGTAACTCTGCTCTTCATAACACCGGGAACTGAACCCCCCTGCTCTTCATAACACCGGGAAATTGAAAACTCTGCTCTTCAAACCCCGGGAACTGTAACTCTGCTCTTCAAACACCGGGAACTGTGACTCTGCTCTTCATAACACCAGGAACTGTAACTCTGCTCTTCAAAAACACCGGGAACCCAACTCTGCCTTCATAACACCGGGAAACCCGTGACTCTGCCTTCATAAAAAACCGGGAAACCCGTAACTCTGCTCTTCAAACACCGGGAAACTGTAACTCTGCTCTTCATAACCCCAGGAACTGTGACTGCTCTTCATAAACACCGGGAACTGTAACTCTGTCCCACCGGGAACTGTAACTGCTCTTCATAACACCAGGAACGTTTTCCCCCGCTCTTCATAACACCAGGAACTGTAACTCTGCTTTTTCATAACACCGGGAACTGTAACTCTGCTCTTCAAAACCCGGGAAACCCAAATCTTCCAAAAACCACCCTCCTTCTTACACTCAGGGGGGGAGGGGAGACGTTGCCCAGGCGTCACAGCGCCTTTCCCGGGAAAGGGAGGTTTAAAATACCTTTTCCCTTTTTATATACCTTTTTAAGAGTTTCCGAGAGTATCTACTTTTTGAGCCCGGCCAAGGGCCAGGCTCCCCGGTGCTTGCCTGGTCAACCAGGCTGTTGTTTCTGGAGGCCCGCTGCCCCACATATCCATCACAGCCTGTTGATCTGGCACCTGGTGAAGATATTTTTTCCAGTTTTTCCCGAAGGCTTCTACACTGGTTCCAGCCGTGTTTCGGATATCTTCTGGTAAGATGTTGAATAGTCTGGGCCCCCGGATGTTAATACGGGCTCCCATTGTCCCCACCGCACCCCTGCTCCCCCTGGGTTTTTTTTACACTTTCCCCCCATATCTCTACCCAGTATTTTTTAGGGAGTGGCAGTTTTGGGACCAGCCCTCAAGTACTTTCCATGTATATTTTTCAGATTTTCTCTCCTCCGCTCCAATGAGTACATGTTCAAGACTTGAAGGCGTTCCCAAAATTTAGATGTTTAAAGGCCTGTGAGCCAAAATCTCGGGATTTGTTCCAGCTCTGTTTTTCTCCTCCCCTGAACGGGGCCGTCAGCACTGAGCAGATTCTAAGTGAGGGAGCACTAGGATTTGAATAGTGTCACCAGGGCATTTTTTCCCCTTGTTTTGAAAGTTCTCAATACCCCCCCCCGTCATCTTCCTGGCTGTTGGATCTTTGTCTTGTTATGGTCTTTAAACGACAGATCAGCAGACATAATTTTTCCCAAGCCCTTTTATTTTCCCTTTTCGTTCATGTGGTGACCCTTTGCTTTTTGTATATAGTGTTCTTTTGAGTTCTTCTTTTTTTCCATACCTAAGCAGCTGAAACTTATCACCATTGAACGTCATGTTGTTCCCCACTGCCCATTGGAAGACCCTGCTTATGTCCTCCTGAAATTTTTTCAGTGTCCTCTCCCGTGTGATTTTATGCTTATTTTAGTGTCATCTGAAAATGATGATACAAAAGTGTGCTGGGTTTTTTTATCTATGTCTGCTATGAGGATGAGAAACAGCAGAGGTGCCGGGACAGTGCCTTGGGGCACTGAGTTTTGACCTCGCTGATGCTGGATCTTGCCCTGTTCACTACTACTTTTGTTTTTTGTGTTGGGAACTAAAAAAATCCATCGCCTCCCTTCCCCCGTAATGCCTATGGCCCTCATTTTGTGCGCTATCCTCCATGATCGCTTTGTCAAACCCCTTTTGCAAAAACTGTGTAAATCACATCTGCGTTTTGGTCGTCCTCCAATGCCTCCGTAATTCTGTCATAATGGTTCAGCGCGGACGGATGATCGACCGCCTGCCATGGGTTCGTATGTTGGTTGTGCTGGTCCATGAATTTTGTAATCTGCCGTCTCATCACTCTTTCAAAGATTTTTATGATGTGAGAAGTGGGGCTACTGGTCTGTATTTTTGTTATCCTCCACCCCCACAAAGGAGCTTTCGCACTTTTTTAAGGCCTCTAAATTTCACCTAGATCAAAGCTTTTTTCCCCAAAGAATACTAAGGGCTCTTGCTAATGGTACTTTGCACTGCTTTATAAATAAAGCTTTCCCATGAATCTGGTCCAGGTGCGGGGAGTGAGGGGCATGTTATTTCTTTTTCGAAATCTATGGGTTTGTCTAATGTCGGTTGGTGGTCTGCGCAGCCTTCTGCTGGAGTAAAAAATATTTCTGCATTTTCTACCTTGCTGTCATTTAGTGGGTTGCTGAACACTGACTCATACTGTTCTTTTAAATTTCACTTTTTCCCGTTCATCGTCCGTATACGAATCTCCTCTCAATAATGGTCCAATTCTCAGGTAGTTCTTAGCTTGGTTTTGCAAGATAAAAAATTTTGGGTTTCTTGCAATATCCTGTATGGTCTGTTCCCTTTGTACTTCTTTTGTCAGGTATGACATCTTAAGTTTTTGCTCTAATTCCTGATCTCTCGGTTGGCTTTTTTCTTTTTCCAACATAACTGTATTTTCAGCAAACAGTAACCCGTTTTTTTTCCTGTACCATCTCCTACGCTCTCTCTCTATATCTGATCTTCTTGGTTTCCTCAATGGTACTTTTTATAAAACCTTGTATGTTCTGTATTCACTTTCTAGGGACTGGGGGGGATTTAGGCGTCATGTCTGATTCCATGAATTTCGTATCTTGGTTTTTTTTCCCCGTCAATTCTATGGTTAAAAATTAAACTTACGAAAATTCCGTCTCTAACATTATGTCCAGTTCCCTTGTATGTGTTTCTGTAAATGCCCAAACATGGCATTTGCTTCTGATAGGATCCACTAACATAACTAACTTTGTCATTTTTATTTGATTTCAGACCCTGAATATTTGCAAATATAACAGGAGAATTTGGGATGTTTGGCTTTCTTTGTGTTTGGTTAGTACCCCTGGTGATGTCCTACCTGGTATGGCCCCCGGAACTTATGGGTATGTACCAGCAGACCCAAACCCACACATTTTTAAAGTTATAACCACATTTTGAACTAATTTTAAAAACCCCCCATGTGTGACGGATACAAATCCACCCCTAACATTCGACTAACATCCCGGTTCCCATTGAGTGCTAGGGTTCAATGGCAAAAGGTAATGACAGTTCCTATATATCTCTACCCCCCCCAGGTGGGAACCGGATCCCATGATTGTAGTTGAAGGCGCTACCACCGAAGGAACCTTCATAATATAAAATATTTTTATTTCCAAAGTTATTTCAAGGTTTCGTCCCACTGACATCAATGACATACTACTATACAGAAAGCCGCTTGTTATGGGGCAAGGGCGTTTTTTTTCCCAAAATGCGACCCACACCAGTCGACTAAACCCAGGTACCCATTTTTGACAACCGGTGTGAAAAACGCCCAAGCACCTGGGGAAACGAACCCCCGACCCAAAAAGGGGAAGCAAGAACTTTTCCACCAGGCCACGGGCCATCGCAAGGTTCAAGACAGTGTTCAGCGTAGGAAGCAAACACACACACACCAGTGACGCTGGTCGTCAGAAGAAATGTGTAGAGTGGTGTGTTAAGTATATATATGTCTTACCTCTATTTCCCATTTGAAACTGCCATCTTCCTCCTTCCATATACCTAATGGTTTCCGGGGTAAACCCCCTTCCCCTTGGGGCCCCCCAGACAAGGCCCCCGCCCCCAAAAACCCGGGTTTTTTCCTTTTTCTCTTTCACTTGTAAAATACCGCCACCACCTCCCCCTTAAACCCCCCTTTCTCCTTCCCTGTCAATCATATAGTCGTTCATGTCTTCTATGCCCAATCCCCCTGCCCCTACCTTTCAACATCAACCCTTTTTGACCAACCCCCCATCCCCAACCCCCTCCCTTGCCTTTCACCCTTTGCCTCACCCCCCTGCCTCCACCCCTGCCTCCCCCCCCTGCCTCACACCCCCCCTCCCCTCCTGCCTTGCCCCCCTTTCCTCTCACCCGCCCCCCCCCCTGCCCCCACCCCTGCCTCACACCCTCCCCTCCCCCCCTACTGGTAAGACACATTGAGATTACCCGAGGGGAACTTTTTCTTGACTGGTCTGGCATTCCAAAAAAGGGGCCCAATTTTTTAAAAAGTTTAAACCCTTATAAAAACATTTTTTTTATTGATCCCCCCTTTCCTCCCCCCCTCTCTCTCTCTCTCCCCCCCCCCCCCCCTTTTTTTTTTTTCTCTTGTTTACACTCATTTTTCCCAAAAAACTACTAACTCAGAAGACCTGATCAAACGGGCAGTTTAAGAAGACTTACGGGAACCAAAATTGCCGATTTAAAAAAACAATATAAAGTTGCTTGCTTGGTTTTTTATCCCCCAATTTTTGGAACAATATAACGGTGTATCGTGGGTTCAGTCCCCCGGGTATTGGTTTAGTCCCCCCGGGTATCGTCCAGTCCCCCCAGGGTATCGTCCAGTCCTCACAGGGTATCGTCCAAACCTCACCGGGGTTGTGGTGTCCAGGTCCGGGGCATTAATTCTAACCTGACCTACTAATGGTTGTGTTAATGGGTTGGTCCGGAACTCAAACCTCGTTGAGGCAGGGAATATGGGGGCCCCGCACTTTAATGCACCTGTTTTATCACTGTACTGAGGGCAACCACGCTCTCTGTGTCCCAGCAACCAAGCGGTTCCCGGGAAACCCCGCTGGGTGTTCCCAAAACCTGTGCCCCGGAACCACGCGTGTGTGTTCCAGCAACCACACTGTGCCGGGAAACCCCGCTTTTGTGTTCCAGCAACCACACTGTATTCCAGCAACCCGCCGGTTCCCCCAACCACGCTTTTGTGTCCCAGCAACCACGCTTTTGTGTCCCCGAACCACGCTTTTTTGTCCCGCAACCCGCTTTTTTGCCCAGCAACCACGCTTTGTGTGTCCCAAACCACGCTTTTGTGTCCCCGCAACCACGCTTTTTTTTGTCCCAGTAACCACGCTTTTGTGTCCCAGCAACCACGCTTTGTGTCCCAGCAACCACGTTTGTGTGTCCCAACAACCACTCTATGTGTTCCAGCAGCTACTGTTTGTGGTACAACCCTCACAGCTCATTCTCATAGCTCACCTTCAAATCTTCCTCTACAGCTCCCCTTTAAAAAGTTTCCTCCAGTCACCTTCAAAGTTCCCCCACAGCTCCCCTTTCGTTTCCCTCTAAAGCATCTTCAAAGCCTTTCACACTCACCTTCAAATTTTCCCCTCTCACAGCTCACCCAGATCCCCCTCCCGCTCCCCCAAACAGCTCCCCCCCACACTATATATTGGTTAAAAATTTCAGTCAGTTAATCTAGCTTGGCCATTTTTGAGTAAGTGCGACATAGTGAGGTATTTAAAACAGCAGTCTACCCGGATCTACTGGGGTCTCCGGTTACTCGGGCCCCCGGGAGTCTACTGGGGTCCCCGGAGCTCTGGGGCCCTCCCGGGGGCCTCCCGGTCTACTGGGGGTCAACCCGGGTCTCCGGGGAATCTCCGGAGTCTACCTGAAAGTGTTCGGGGGGGTCAACCCCGCTGCTCGGCCCCCGACCAAGCCTCCGGTTAATCAGGACCTGATCAACCAGGTTGTTACTGCAGGCCGCATGCAGATCAACATACGAACCACAGCATGGTGATCAGGAAATGACTTTAGGAACTTATCAATTTCCCCTCTTGAAGACACCCGGGGATCTTTTTGGCAATCCCCTTATGTAGGGTGGGAGGGGAAAAAGTCCGGGGCCCCTTGCATTTCTGTGTTTATCTGGTGTACTTATGACCAAGTGCAGAGTGGTTTGATGACAAATGAAATTGTTTTTTTTGTGTTTGGGGTGCACAGGTCAAGCATGGTGGGAGATAAACCAGGACCAGGTTATGGGAGAGGGAGGCGTGCAGGTCAAAGCTCAGCAGGTCAATGAGGTGTGATCCAAATAGTTGTATGCTGAGGTGCTCTCAGTGCAGGGGGAAAACAAGCCAAACACATGGAAGTTGAATGTTTGGTAGGGGAAAAAGTTTTACTGGGAAATTGGGTTATGTTGGCTCGGGCCCCCCCCTCGGACCGTCCCAAATTTAAAGCAAAAAATGTACACACTCTCTAAAGACTCTGGCCTGGCTTACCTTTTAAAAGGGTTGACCCCCAGCTAATTAACCCAGAAAAGTTTTTTGTTAGCCATCATCCCTCTGCTACCTACGTGCTACCTACAGTGTACCTTTGTCCCAAAATGCACCTCGCTAATCTACCCACTGAAACAGCCAAGCCGGATACACCAGCAGGCAAGCGCTCTAAATCCAAATATCACCCCCACAGCACACCGTCACAGCCCACCCTCAGTCACCCTCACAGGCCCCCCCCCAGGTCACCCTCACAGGTCACCCTACAGGTCACCCTCTTGCCACCTCACAGGTCACCCCCCAGTACACTTAAAATCAGCCGAAGTTACTCTTCCTTCATAAGCTACACTCAGGACTCAGGGGCTCCTCAGGGGAGCTTTATATCAGCCCATATCTGTTTTTTACGGCTGGTCACTCGCACTGGTGTAACACCCCCCACACTGGTAAAAACCCACCACACTGGTATAACACCCCCCCACTGGTTAAACACAACCATACGGTGTAACACCCACCACATATAACACCCCCCCACTGGTGTAACACCCCTGACACGGTATAACACCCCCCACACGGTGTAACACCCCCCACACGGTATAACACCCCCCACACTGGTGTAACACCCCGAATGGTAACACCCACCACACTGGTTAACACCCACCACACTGGTGAAAACACACCATACTGGTATAACACCCGCCATACTGGTGTAACACCGCCATCGGTGTAACACCCCGCCATCTGGTGTAACACCCGCGATACTGGGTAACCCAGCCAAAGGAAAACCCCCCACACTGGTGTAACACCCACCACACTGGTGTAACACCCCCACACTGGGTAACACCCACCACACTGGTGTTAAACCCGATGGAAAATTTACCCATAAGTCAAATCACCCACCGAGGCTTTAATATCATATTTAGTAAAAATTTAAAAATTT
>WNWK01038313.1:0-18007 GCA_009830355.1 Cherax destructor | reverse complement strand
CCACGCCCGTCGCTCTAAAACCCCAAACCCTTCCCCCTTTCCCCAGCAGGTTTTAAAAAATTTTTTTTTCCCCCGTTTTAATGGAGGGAAATTTAAATTTTCCAGTAAAAACCGAAAAGAAATTTTTTTTTATATTTTGGGGCCCCCTTCAGGTTCATAACCTTGCACCCTGCCTAGTTTTGTTTCTTTCCCCCGTGTCCGTCTGAATTCCCAAAACCCAAAGTCGGCGGGGGGCCCGGGCCCGGGCCAGTGTAAACACAGGGCCCAGCAGCGTGCTGTATACCCTAGCATTTTTTTTTGCCCTTTTACTAAACTAATCTTTTTTTTAAGAGTTCAAGACCTTTCCCTTTCCCCAATTTTACTTTATTTATGTGCCACTGACAACCCAAAAGTTCAAAAGGTTTACAGCTTTACAGCCACCTGTACACACCTGCCTACTTGTGTTCTCCATCAACAATCAAAGCTAAGTAAACAGGACTGTCTAGCATTTTCTAAGAATTTTGACATTTTTTAAATTTCCCCAAAAAAGGTACAGTCATCACAAAAATTTACTTTCAGTGAATTATTCAGTTCGTGGCAGTGCACATTTTTGTAAAAATTTTGGATTTTTTCCCCAAAATTTTTTATTTTGCACTATTTTTGCTTTTTTTAAATCCTAGTGCATTGTTCTGCACCTAGCCTAATCGACGAATTAGGGCTCGGCACCAAAGAACACGTCCTGGGCGCCTTTAATGCCATCGATAAAGAAACCGCCGGGGGGAGAAAGAAAGGTTTCCGCCCTGCTGGTACTCCCTTGCAAGTCCCTCACCGTCAACTCTTGTGTCGCCCCGGTGCAACCCCTGCCCTCTTGTTGCCGCCGTAGCACCAAGGCCAGGACGAACAGCAAACCTCAGCCCCAACCCGAATCAAAAGGCAGGTCAGGTTATGACAGGTTAAACGACTTTGCCAACGCCCTCCATCAAGTCCGGTGTCATAAGCGCACACCGCCGTCAGCACCACCCACGAAGCACGTGGTTCCGTTTAACTTTAAAAAGGTTCTTACCGTTCTGAGTGTTATAAACCTCAGCCCCCAGGGCCGTGATAATCCCCGTCCCCGTGCGGCCCCGGGAAGGCGATTGTGTTTACCACCATACATCCAGTCATACCTCAATGAGTGCCACAAGTTGCGCAGCATCTTGTCGGCGCACCACGGCAAGCGCTCCCCCCGGGCCCAAAGCAGCGGAGCCCCTCCAGTAGTTCGGGGAAAGAGACGTGCCAGAAAAATCATGCAAAGAGATAGTCACCCTGTCGGAGTCGCTGTATGCCGTCCCTGTCCGCAATGCGTTCGCCGCCCTGGGCAGCGACACGCTTGCTGACAGCACGGAAACAGAGTGCCTCGACGCTGGTGTCGAGACTCGAACCGTACCTTCCAGGACGTCGAGTCGCTCCACCAAGCGTCGAGCCTCTGCACCGGGACTCCGGAGACCTAGATCGGCCCGTTATGCCTTCACGTTCGGTATGACAGCCTGTGTGGACCTCTCTCGTTGAGTCCCACTTCATCGGAAGCCTGTTCAGCTTTTCCTTGATACAGGTTCGGTGGTTAACATTGTCCGTTCCACCCTTTTCCCTGGACTTGGTCTTCATGCAGGCCATGCTGACCGAGCCGTCTGCTATTCAGACATTGCAGGCATTTCAGGTAGCCCTCTCACGGTCCGTGGTTGTACAACCTTAGAATTTTGCGATCCATGATCACAAGTGGTCAGCAAAGTTCTTAGTTGTTGATGACATCATCTTCCCAGGTGATTTGCTCATCGGTTTCAAAACCATGGCAGACCTTAAGATCTGTTTAGATCCAGCTAAGTGGAAAGCGGATTTCGACGGAGTGGACGCGCCCTTCTGGAGTGTACGCCACTACCTGCCACTCCGTCTCTGAGTACATCCAGTGCTTGGAATCATTGGAAACCCGCGGTTTCCGTCGCACATCCTTCATGAGGTCGGCCTCTTGTCCTGACCAACCTCATAAGAGAGCTCGTATCTCATCACCTCCTGGCCATCAGCGCTCGGTTGTCAGTGAAACCCAGTCTGGGGACGCCCATTCTGACTATCACTCTAACTCTCGCGCTGTTGTAGAGGACGACAGAGGCGACTGTCTGACTCGTGTCATGGCATCAGCGAGCAGAGTTACTGCCTGTACAAAGTATGACGTCACTTTGTTGGCTAATTTGCTCACTCCTGTTACGGTGTATGTGACCAGAGCTTTCGAAGGAGATCACATGCTAGTCGACAACGACACGTGCAGAGTCAAGGGCCTCTCCCTTGAGCCGTCCTTGCACACTGTGCGTCGTGGTAAGTTGCAAGTCCTTGTTGGTAACTTGCACAGTCGAGAATTCCCCCTGACTAAGGATACTTCACTTGTCGACCTCGTCAGATTCCCTCTCCCAGTGAGAGTGGAGGGCGAAATCCCAGCTGACGTTCTTGTAAGTGCAGTCCTCCCAGGTGAGTCTGCTACTAATTCTTCTGTCACCCGGCCAGTGCAGGAAGATGATCTAGCTATTACAGACTACCCGGAAGAAGTTCCACAACTTCTCCAGGTTCTCAATCGCGCACGCACTGCCGTCGCGTTAGATGGTGAGTCCATGGGTCTGACCCCTCTTATTTCTCACCATATTCCACTTGATAAAGGTACTAAACTCTTTTACGTGCCTGCATATCGTTTGCCGCATGTGCAAAGAGTTTTTGCTGACGAACTCATTGCAAAGATGCTCCGCGATGGAGTTATCGAGGAGTCCATTTCCCCGTGGAATGCCCCTCTAATCAAAGTTACCAAGAAAGATGGAACATGGCGTCCTGTTATCGATTACAGGAAACTGAATGCCTGTACCATCCCAGACCGATTTCCATTGCCAGTTCTGAATGACCTGTTGCAGAACATTGGCGATAACAAGGTCTTTTCGACTCTTGATCTTCTTCAAGGGTTTTGGCAGATTCCTCTTGATGACCAAAGCAAAGAACTAACAGCGTTCTCTACGCCTACTGCTCATTATCAGTTCAAGAGAATGCCTTTCGGCTTGCGTGGAAGCCCGATCACGTTCAGTCGTTTAATGACAACGATTTTCCGTACTCTCCTAGGTGGCACGCTCATGGTCTACCTAGACGATCTCATTGTGATGTCCCAAGATGTTCCTACTCATCTCATAAAACTTGAGCGGGTACTGGAAAAACTAGCCACGGCTAATCTTAAGGCGAAGCTTTCAAAATGCCAGTTGCTTAAGCAGGAAATAAAGTTTCTGGGCCACGTAGTGACTCAGAGTGGCATCAAGACAGACGAGTTTAAAATCTCGGCTGTGTGAAAATTCCCTAGACCTACGACGGCAGATACTGTCCGCTCCTTCGTAGGCCTAGCCGGATTCTACCGCACTTTCATAGCCGGTTTCTCCACCATAGCTGCACCCTTGACACAGCTCCTTAAGAAAGATGTTCCCTTTGAGTGGACGTGTGACCAAGAAAGAGCTTTCGTCACACTTAAAAATAGGTTAACATCAGCCCCAGTCCTTAGATTCCCTGATTTCACCAAAGCGTTCACC
This sequence comes from Cherax destructor, assembly GCA_009830355.1. NCBI lineage: Eukaryota > Metazoa > Arthropoda > Malacostraca > Decapoda > Parastacidae > Cherax > Cherax destructor. Next base: position 14,444 of record WNWK01038313.1, on the reverse strand, counting down.
TTGACGACAGATGCCAGCAAAGTTGGCATCGGTGCAGTCTTGTCGCAGGAATCTAATGGTGCAACAAGCCAATAGCTTATGCTAGCTGTGTTCTTACCAAAGCTGAAGTCAATTACTCTGTGACAGAGCTAGAAGCCTTAGCCATCGTCTGGGCTTTGAACCACTTCAGAGACATTATTTACCAGTATCCTATCAAGATTTACACGGATCATCTGCCGTTATATCCCTTTTGCAAACAAGAATCTTTCTGGAAACATGCTCGGTGGTCTCTCACCTTTAACGACTAAAATCCCGAAGTCTGCTATGTACCGGGTAAGCAAAATGTCGTGGCTGACCTTGTCAGGCATATAGCCTTTGTCAGTGCAGACAACTCGTTCTCCATCGAGGACCTAGAGAGAGCCCAACGGCAGGACCCGGTGTGGTCACCAGTCCTTCGATTCCTAACCAAGGAGGACGTTGGCCCGCGGTCAAGTCCCCGTTCCTGACAGACTTAGTGGTCAATCAAGGAGTACTGTGTCGTGTAGCTCGACTAGTGGACCCCGGCAGAACCGTACACCAACTGGTGATACCGGAGTCCCTGGTACCCGCGACTCTCAAGATGATCCACGATGTCCCAGGCGCAGCACACCCCGGGAAGGACCGCAGCATCAAACAAGCTAGAATGAAATATTTCTGGCCTAAGATGGCAGCGGAAATTGCCAAGTATGTACACCAGTGTGTCGTTTGCTTACAACACAAGGGTACTGTCATGGGTCGTTAATCTGAGTTGTACTACATGGGATGAGGCTACTCCAGATGTTCAGTGTACATTGAATTCTTCCCTCAACAGCTCGATTGGCGAGACACCCCATTTTGCCTTGTACAGCTATGATAAGTGTTTACCGTACGAAATCCTGTTTTCTCCACCTAGTCCAACCTATGACACCGATAACACTGGTATAGTTAAGATGCGGACCACACAGCTTGTCTTCCAGCGAGTACTTGAGAATCTAATAAAAGCCACAGATAGGTTCACGTCTGATGGCAACGCCCACGCTAAGGAAAGTAAGGTGGAACCAGGTTGCAAAGTTATGTTGCTCAACCCGACGCAGACCCCTGGTATGCATAAACTTGTTCCCAAGTTTGTCGGTCCTTACCGTGTCCTACGACAGCTCCGCGGCAATATGTTCGAGGTGAAGGAGATAGCTACCGGAACTATCAGAGAAGTTCACCTTGACCACATGAAGTATATTGATCATGTGCAAGCTGAAGCAGAGCTGGAATCGCAGGCATTGCAAAGCCACAATCAGACTCAAACTAGTGACAACCTGCCTAGTTCTTCACCTGCTACCACTACGACAGATGACAGTCCTGTAAGCTCCATACTTATGGCCTGAGACCCCGGACAGCAGTACATTTCTGGGACATTGACATACCTACTGACATGTCCGACTCCTACGCTAGCTACGCTAATTGTTTGCTTGCAGAAATGGGGATTAATGCGCATACATTGTATAGTTAGTAAATAATGGAGTCAGGGTGGACAACACCATGTAAATATGTAAAATTTATTATAGCAGGGTACCCGTAGTATAATGAATTCCATGGAAATAATGTTATTGTGAGTATGTGCACCCAGTGTGTCTTGTAAAGCCTGTTAAATGTCACACCTTAGGAAATGCTACTGTCAGTCATTGTTTGCAGATGTGAGGATGGTACAGTGCTCAAGGATGTGCAGTCAAGTTGATGCCTGGCCCTGTGGACAACCTGTATATAGAAGACTCTAGTTCCTGTGTCAGCATTGGCTTGTTCTGTCCTCCGTCCAGCTGTACGGGCAGGCCGATTTTCTCTTCCCCGACTCTCGAAGTGGGAGAGTTTTTCCTGCCCGCACTGGCAATGTTCAGACCATATATGTAAATGTCAGGTGACCGGAAGCCAATTTCCCCTGGGTAACTTTGTTTGCTCGTTTACACCTTCGTGCCCGCCAGTATTGTCATGTCGAGACAACATGCGGTAGGTGGCCGAGCGGATGTAAACAGCCTATTCAGAGGCTCTTTCAAACTGCTCGGCACCACGGTGCTGCCATCTATAGGCCTATCAAGGTCGGGCTGGCCAGCCATGTTTCTTCCTCACTCTTGCGGCCTACTTCACTGAAACAGGTCCTACCCAGCTGGGTTCCGGTCTCCTCACATACCCTCTGTACCCCCGTGTACACTTGCCCTATTCGACAATAAACCCAAGCCTAGTCTACGGCCGTATCACTTCACCTACACTACCATTCTACTACCAGTGTTCCGACGAGTTAGTCAAGATAAGTGATAACAGTGATAACACTAGGAGCTATGACTCGACTCTTGCAATCACAATTAGGGGAGTAAAATTAGGTGAGTACACACACACACACATACATACACACACACACACACGTACGCACGCAAACAAAAGTGGTAATGCTTTATTTACACTATACTTTGTATATCTGGAGAGAGTTCCAGGGGTCAACGCCCCTGCAGCCCGGTCTGTGACCAGGCCTCATTTTGGATCAGAGCCTGATCAACCAGGCTGTTACTGCTGGCCGCACGCAGTCCAACGTACGAACCACAGCCTGGCTGGTCAGGCACCGACTATAGGTGCCTGTCCAGTGCCCGCTTGAAGACAGCCAGGGGTCTATTGGTAATCCCCCTTATATATGCTGGGAGGCAGTTGAACAGTCTTGGGCCCCTGATACTTATTGTGTTGTCTCTCAACGTGCTAGTGTCACCCTTGCTTTTCATTGGGCGGATGTTACATCGTCTGCCGAGTCTTTTGCTTTCGTAGGGAGTGATTCTCGTGTGCAAGTTTGGTACTAATCCCTCTAGGATTTTCCAAGTGTATATAATAATGTATCTCTCCCGCTTGCGTTCCAGGGAGTACAGGTTTAGGAACTTCAAGCATTCCCAGTAATTGAGGTGGTTTATTGTAGTTATGCGTGCCGTGAAGGTTCTCTGTACATTTTCTAGTTCAGCAATTTCACCTGCCTTGAAAGGTGCAGTTAGTGTGCAGCAATATTCCAGCCTAGATAGAACAAGCGACCTGAAAAGTGTCAACATGGGCTTGGCATCCCTGGTTTTGAAGGTTCTCATTATCCATCCTGTCATTTTTCTGGCAGATGCGATTGCTACAGTGTTATGGTCCTTGAAGGTGAGATCCTCAGTCATGATCACTCATAGGTCTTTGACATTAGTTTTTCGCTCTATTGTGTGGTTGGAATTTGTTTTATACTCCGATGAGATTTGAATTTCCTCACGTTTTCCATATCGGAGTAATTGAAATTTCTCATCATTGAACTTCATATTGTTTTCTGCTGCCCATTTACAGTATACTTTGATATTTCTTGAACATTTCTGAGTGAGTTGACTCTGAATTCATTAATTTTAAAGCCTCCCAGTACATAATGACGCAGGGTGTGACAATAGTCCATCAGGCAAAGTTTTCATATCTTTTGGTTTACGTCTGGTGGTGGTGATTTACCTCCCAGAGATACTAGTAACCCAGCGGGAGCCAGGTGATAGTGAAATCCAAGAGTCTGCTTATTTTGTTGGTGTATATAGTCATGCGGCTCCTCCTCTTGCATGACAGAATGATGATAGATGGACTGACTAGTGTCAGTCTCCCTCAGTCTTAAGTCAATAAAGTTCAGTTGAAGCTCTTTTCGTATTATTGTTCTCAAACTGTTAACTGACAAGCCAAGATTGTATTCTACCCCCTCTTTGAAGGCATATATAACTTAGCTAGCTCATCAGTTCTATCATGCATCTGAAGACCAATGTGAGATGGAACCCACAGCATGCGCACTCTGATGAGGTCCACTGTCCACAATCCTACCACACCTGTGTCTGGCTTCTGACAGAGGCATGTCGCAATTGATGCTTAAGGAGTTGAGAGCATTTATGGATGACAGAGAATCATTTACAATGAGAGTCATCACTCTGCATGACAACAGCAGCACCACCAGCTGCACCAGTGGATTGGTGAACAGAACCATCAACGTAAATAATTTGTGAAAGAGTGTGCTGTGTGACTAAGTTATCAAGGCGAAGCTTTAGTTGCGATTTAAAAAGTTTCTCGGGGAGGAAGGGAGGGAAAGTGGTTTAGAATGGGGTAATATCCCATGGGGCGAGGAAGTGCCGCTGATGCCTTACTTGACACAGATCATGTATCTGGTTCATACAGAGGTGAGTTTCATTTTTTATGATCCATCAGGAGGGATGTTCACCAGTGCTGAGGAAAGTTTGGAGGGCTTCTGTGCAGGGGTTTGAACGGGCTTGCCTGAGCATATTGACCCCACTGAAGACATTTCTTCCAGTAACACGATTCTTGATGCTTGGGATATCAAGCTCTTTCCGAGATTTAAAATTTTGGCAGCACGAAGACATGCTAGGATGATCCTCAGTGCTTTGTTCTGCAGTTTTTCCAGGACTCCAAGCTTCCAGTCTGACACAAGTGGCGCAGCATAATCAACCAATGATCTAATATTAGCAAAATACATCATTTTCACAATTTTAAGGTTGTGTGAGGTCAACAGTGAGGTTGTGTGAGGTCAGCAGTAAGTGAGGTTGTGTGAGGTCAACAGTAAGTGAGGTTATGTGAGGTCAACAGAAAGTGAGGTTGTGTGAGGTCGACAGTAAGTGAGGTTGTGTGAGGTCAACAGTAAGGTTGTGTGAGGTCAGCATTAAGGTTGTGTGAGGTCAACAGTGAGACTGTGTGAGGTCAACAGTAAGGTTGTGTGAGGTCAACAGTGAGACTGTGTGAGGTCAACAGTGAGGTTGTGTGAGGTCAACAGTAAGTGAGGTTGTGTGAGGTCAACAGTGAGGTTGTGTGAGGTCAACAGTGAGGTTGTGTGAGGTCAACAGTGAGGTTGTGTGAGGTCAACAGTGAGGTTGTGTGAGGTCAACAGTGAGGTTGTGTGAGGTCAACAGTGAGGTTGTGTGAGGTCAACAGTGAGGTTGTGTGAGGTCAACAGAAAGTGAGGTTGTGTGAGGTCAACAGTAAGGTTGTGTGAGGTCAACAGGAAGGTTGTGTGAGGTCAACAGTAAGGTTGTGTGAGGTTAACAGTAAGGTTGTGTGAGGTCAACAGTAAGGTTGTGTGAGGTCAACAGTAAGGTTGTGTGAGGTCAACAGTAAGGTTGTGTGAGGTCAACAGTAAGTTTATGTGAGGTCAACGTCTCCACCGGTTGAGACATCCAACACGCCCACGGACACCATCCAACACGCCCACGGACGCCATCCAACACGCCCACTGACGTAATCCAACACGCCCACTGACGCCATTTGGCAAACTTGCTCCAGAAATTCACTTTTTTTTTTACTGTCTTAGTACCGCTGGGAGGCGGCCATGTTGGTGCCGGGAGGAAGCTGAGCGAGGGAGCAGATGGCACCAGTGAAGGAAGAGAAGGAAATAGAGGAAGGAAAGAAATAGAGGAAGGAAAGAAATGAAGGAAAGGAATGAAGGAAGGAAAGCAATGAAAGAAGAAAAGGAATGTATTAAGGAAAGAAATGTTTGAAGGAAAGAAACGAACGATGGAAAGGAGTGAAGGAAGAAAAGGGGGGAAGGAAAAAGAAATGAAGGTACGAAAGAAATGATGGAAAGGACTGATGGAAGAAAAAGTAATGAAGGAAGGGAAGGAATGAGGAGTGGAAAGGAATGAAGGAGGAAAGGAATTAAGGAGTAAAGGAATGAAAGCAGAGAAGGGATGGAATGAAGACAGGAAAGGAATATTTGAACTACATTGGGGTACAAAGTACTACTCTCTAAAGTTCCTTCAGCTAACCTGAGCGAGCATTCAACAGTTACCTCGTTAACTTTCCTGACTAACACGGCTCATTAACACTGCAACTCACTTGTATAATAACTTTAAGAATACATTAAACCATGCTGGGATTATATTCTCCATAAATATATATATGTCGTGCCGATTAGGTAAAACTGGTCAATTAGCAAGAACTCATCTAAAATTAAGTCCTTTCTAAAATTTTCTCTTATACGTTTAAAGATATATTTTTTTCATTTATGTTAATGTAAGAATTTATAATTTTGTATCAAGAGAAACTTTAAAAACCTACCTAACCTCATTACAACAAGCACAATTAAATTTAGCCTAACCCAACTAAATATATTTTAGATACGTTAACATTAATTTTGTAATAAACAGACACAATGAATTTTTTTTTTTTCGTTATGTTCAGAATGATTTTGGCGAAATTATTGCATACACAAAATTTCACTTGTCTTATATGGCAAGGTGAGCGTTGCTATTTAAGCCAAAATCGCAAGTTTTACCTAATCGGCACGATATATATATATATATATATATATATATATATATATATATATATATATATATATATATATATATATATATATATATATATATATATATGTAAATGTCGTGCCGAATAGGTAAAACTGGTCAAGTTAGCAAGAACTCAATTAAAATTAAGTCCTTTCTAAAACTTTCTCTTATACATTTAAAGATATAATTTTTTCATTTATGTTAATATAAAAATTAATGATTTTGCACCAAAAGAACCTTAAGAATCTTACCTAATCTTATTTTAACAAGAGCAATTTAATTTAGCCTAATCCAACTAAATATATTTTAGATAAGTCTACAATAATTTAATAATAAACAGACACAATGAAATATATTTTTTCGTTAGTTTCAAAATAATTTTTACGAAATTACGAAATTATTGCGTACACAAATTTTCGCTTGCCTTAATTCGGCAAATAGAGCGTCTCCTAGCGGTGAAGGCACAACACTCAGGAGATTTCCTTCTAGCTGTTCCTAATTCTTCTCTGGGGACTCGACTCGACCCACAGGCCATTCGGATTGGTGCTGCTATTCGCCTAGCCGCCCCCATACTCACCGAACATAGGTGTATTTGCGGCAGGGTGACGGCTGACCAATTCGGACTTCATGGTCTAGTGTGTCACACATCAGAAGGGAAGTATGCTAGACATGAGGAGGTCAATGACATCATAAAGAGAAGCCTCGCCAACAGCCCGTTGCCAAGCTCAACGGGAACCCCAATTGCAGAGGTCTGATGGAAGTCAAAAGCGTCCTGATGGAGCCAATATGCTACCCTGGAAGGATGGTAAGCAGATTGCTTGGGAGTACACCTGTGCTGCCACAATGGCAGACACCTACTTGCAATACTCCGTAGCCGAAGGGGGTGGAGCTGCCACCTACAGGGAGACCCAGAAGACTCGCAAATATGAATGCCTTCCCCCTTGCTATAACTTCATCCCAATACGGTCGGAAACCCATGGAGCATGGGGCAAGTGTGCTCTAAAGTTTCTCAAAGAGCTGGGTGAAAAACTCATCACAGAAACCAAGGACCACAGGGCGACCAGCTTTCTCTTTCAGAGACTCAGTGTTGCGATCCAGAGGGAAAATACCTGCAGCATTCTGGGCACGCGGCCCACTGCCGGGGAGCTGGACGAAGTATTTGACATGTAGCTCTGAGTTGTTATCTATGTTGTTTTACTCCCTATTGTATTCATGTCAATGTATTTTGTTGAAATAAAGTTTATACACAAAGAAAAGATGGGGTGGTAGGGGAAGTGGAATATTCAAATGGCTTCAGTAAAAAAAAATTATATATATATATATATATATATATATATATATATATATATATATATATATATATATATATATATATATATATATATACAGATAGATAGATAGATTGATAGATAGATATAGATAGCTATAGAGAGAGATTTTGCTAGATGTTAAGCGAAAGTATAGGAACCTTAGAACCAAGTGAGAGTAATTGTATTAGGGGGACCTAAATGCTAAAGTAGGAGAAACATTTAGAGAGGGTGTGGTAGGTAAGTTTGGGAGCCACTTGATTGAACTTTGTATAGAAAGGGGTTTAGTTATGGGTAATACATATTTTAAGAAAAACAGGATAAATAAGTATACTAGATATGATGTAGGGCGTAATGACAGTAGTTTGTTGGACTTCAGGATGTACATGTTTATAGAGGGGCCATGGATATATCAGATCACTTTTTAGTTGTAGCTACAGTGGGATACAAGGAAAATAGAAGCAGTAAGTAAGAGAGAGGTGAAGGTTTATAAACTAAAAGAGGAGGCAATTAGGGTTAGATATAAACAACTATTGGATGATAGATGGGCTAGTGAGAGTGTAGGCAACGGGGTTGAAGATGTATGAGGTAGGTTTAAGAATGTAGTGTTAGAGTGTTCAGCAAAAGTTTGTGGTTACAGGAAAGTGGGTGCGGGAGGGAAGAAGAGCGATTGGTGGAAAGATGATGTAAAAAGAATAGTAAGGAAGAAAAAGTTAGAATATGAGAGGTTTTTACAAAGTAGAAGTGATGCAAGGAGGGAAGAGTATATGGAGAGAAAAAGAGAGGTTAAGAGAGTGGTGAAGCAATGTAAAAAGAGAGCAAATGAGAGAGTGGGTGAGATGTTATCAACAAATTTTGTTGAAAATAAGAAAAAGTTTTGGAGTGAGATTAATAAGTTGAGGAAACCTAGGGAACAAATGGATTTGACAGATAAAAATATTAGAGGAGAGTTATTAAATGGAGAGTTAGAGGTATCGTGAAGATGGAGGGAATATTTTGAGAAGTTATTAAATGTTGATGAAGACAGGGAAGCTGTGATTTCGTGTATAGGACAAGGAGGAATAACATCTTGTAGGAGTGAGGAAGAACCAGAACCAGTTGTGAGTGTGGGGGAAGTTCGTGAGGCAGTGAGTAGAATGAAAGGGGGTAAGGCAGCTGGGATTGATGGGATAAAGATAGAAATGTTAAAAGCAGGTGGGGATATAGTTTTGGAGTGGTTGGTGCTATTATTTAATACGTGTATGGAAGAGGGTAAGGTACCTAGGGATAGGCAGAGAGCATGTATAGTTCCTTTGTATAAAGGCAAAGGGGACAAAAAAGAGTGCAAAAATTATAGGGGAATAAGTCTGTTGAGTATACCTGGTAAAGTGTATGGTAGAGTTATTATTGAAAGAATTAGAGGTAAGACGGAGAATAGGATAGCAGATGAACAAGAAGGCTTTAGGAAAAGTAGGGGGTGTGTATGGAATAGGAGGAAGGTTACCGAAAGCAGTGAAGAGTTTTTATGAGGATAGTGAGACTCAGGTTAGAGTGTGTAAGAGAGAGGGAGATTATTTCCCAGTAAAAGTAGGCCTTAGACAAGGATGTGTGATGTCACCGTGGATGTTCAATATATTTATAGATGGAGTTGTAAGAGAAGTGAATGCGAGGGTCTTGGCGAGAGATGTGGGGTTAAAAGATAAAGAATCAAATACAAAGTGGGAGTTGTCACAGATGCTTTTTGCTGATGACACTGTGCTTTTGGGAGATTCTGAAGAGAAGTTGCAGAGGTTGGTGGATGAATTTGGTAGGGTATGTAAAAGAAGAAAATTGAAAGTGAATATAGGAAAGAGTAAGGTGATGAGGATAACAAAAAGATTAGGTGACGAAAGATTGGATATCAGATTGGAGGGACAGAGTATGGAGGAGGTGAATGTATTCAGATATTTAGTAGTGGACGTGTCAGCAGATGGGTCTATGAAGGATGAGGTAAATCATAGAATTGATGAAGGAAAAGGGTGAGTGGTGCACTTCGGAGTCTGTGGAGACAAAGAACTTTGTCCATGGAAGTAAAGAGGGGAATGTATGAGAGCATAGTTATACCAACACTCTTATATGGGTGTGAAGCATGGGTGATGAATGTTGCAACGAGGAGAAGGCTGGAGGCAGTGGAGATGTCATGTCAGAGGGCAATGTGTGGTGTGAATATAATGCAGAGAATTCGGAGTTTGGAAATTAGGAGGAGGTGCAGGATTACCAAAACTATTATCCAGAGGGCTGAGGAGGGGTTGTTGAGGTGGGTCGGACATGTAGAGAAAATGGAACGAAACAGAATGACTTCGAGAGTGTATAAATCTGTAGTGGAGGGAAGGCGGGGTAGGGGTTGTCCTAGGAAAGGATGGAGGGGGTAAAGGAGGTTTTGTGTGCGAGGGGCTTGGATTTCCAGCAAGCATGGAGTGAATGGAGACAAATGGTTTTTAATACTTGACGTGCTGTTGGAGTGTGAGCAAAGTAACATTTATGAAGGGATTCAGGGAAACCGGCAGGCCGGACTTGAGTCCTAGAGATGGGAAGTACAGTGTCTGCACTCTGAAGGAGGGGTGTTAATTTTGCAGTTTTATAACTGCAGTGTAAAGCACCCCTCTGCCAAGACAGTGATGGAGTGAATGATGATGAAAGATTTTCTTTTTCGGGCCACCCTGCCTTAGTGGGAATCAGCCGATGTGTTAATAAAAAAATAATTTATATATATATACGTATATATATATATATATATATATATATATATATATATATATATATATATATATATATATATATATATATTTATATATTATATATATATATATATATATATATATATATTATATATTTATATATATATATATATATATATATTGTATATATATATATATATATATATATATATATATATATATATATATATATATATATATATATATATATATATAAAAGTTTTTATATAAAGGTTTATAAACTAAAATAGGAGGCAGTTAGGGTAAGATATAAACAACTATTGGAGGATAGATGGGCTAGTGAGAGTGTAGGCAATGGGGTCGAAAATGTATGGGGTAGATTTAAAAATGTAGTGTTAGAGTGTTCAGCAGAAGTTTGTGGTTACAGGCGAGTGGGTGGGGAGGGGAAGAGGAGCGATTGGTGGAATGATGATGTAAAGAGAGTAGTAAGGGAGAAAAAGTTAGCATATGAGAGGTTTTTACAAAGTAGAAGTGATGCAAGGAGGGAAGAGTATATGTAGAGAAAAGAGAGGTTAAAAGAGTGGTGAAGCAATGTAAAAAGAGAGCAGATGGGGAGTGGGTGAGATGTTATCAGCAAATTTTGTTGAAAATAAGAAAAGTTTTGGAATGAGATTAATAAGTTGAGGAAGCCTAGAGAACAAATGGATTTGACAGTTAAAAATAGGAGAGGAGAGTTATTAAATGGAGAGTTAAGGGATCGGGAAGATGGAGAGAATATTTTGAGGATTTGTTAAATGTTGATGAAGACAGGAAGCTGTGATTTCGTGTGTAGGGCAAGGAGGAATAACATCTTGTAGGAGTGTGGAAGAGCCAGTTGTGGGTGTAGGGAAGTTCGTGAGGCAGTGGGTAGAATGAAAGGGGGTAAGGCAGCTGGGATTGATGGGATAAAGATAGAAATGTTAAAAGCAGGTGGGGATATAATTTGGAGTGGTTGGTGCTATTATTTAATAAATGTATGGAAGAGGGTAAGGTACCTAGGGATTGGCAGAGAGCGTGTATTGTTCCTTTGTATAAAGGCAAAGGGGACAAAAGAGAGTGCAAAAATTATAGGGAATTAGTCTGTTGAGTGTACCTGGTAAAGTGTATGGTAGAGTTATTATTGAAAGAATTAAGAGTAAAACAGAAAGCAGGATAGCAGATGAACAAGGGCTTTAGGAAAGGTAGGGGTGTGTAGACCAAGTGTTTACAGTGAAACATATAGGTGAACAGTATTTGGATAAGGGTAAAGATGTTTTGTGGCATTTATGGATTTGGAAAAGGCGTATGATAGGGTAGATAGGGGGCAATGTGGCAGATGTTGCAGGTGTATGGAATAGGAGGAAGGTTACTGAAAGCAGTGAAGAGTTTTTATGAGGATAGTGAGGCTCAGGTTAGAGTGTGTAGGAGGGAAGGACTATTTCCCAGTAAAAGTGGGCCTTAGACAAGGATGTGTGATGTCACCGTGGTTGTTCAATATATTTATAGATGGGGTTGTAAGAGAAGTGAATGCGAGGGTCTTGGCAAGAGGTGTTGGCTAAAAGATAAAGAAGCAAATACAAAGTGGGAGTTGTCACAGTTGCTTTTGCTGATGACACTGTGCTTTGGGAGATTCTGAAGAGAAGTTGCAGAGGTTGGTGGATGAATTTGGTAGGGTGTAAAAGAAGAAAATTGAAAGTGAATATAGGAAAGAGTAAGGTGATGAGGATAACAAAAGAATAGGTGACGAAAGATTGGATATCAGATTGGAGGGAGAGAGTATGGAGGAGGTGAATGTATTCAGATATTTGGGAGTGGACATGTCGGCGGATGGGTCTATGAAGGATGAGGTGAATCATAGAATTGATGAGGGTAAAGGGTGAGTGGAGCACTTCGGAGTCTGTGGAGACAAAGAACCTTGTCCATGGAAGTAAAGGGGGGAATGTATGAGAGTATAGTTATACCAACGCTCTTATATGGGTGTGAAGCATGGGTGATGAATGTTGCAACGAGGAGAAGGCTGGAGGCAGTGGAGATGTCATGTCTGAGGTCAATGTGTGGTGTGAATATAATGCAGAGAATTCGGAGTTTGGAAATTAGGAGGAGGTGCGGATTACCAAAACGATTGTCCAGAGAGCTGAGGAGGGGTTGTTGAGGTGGTTTGGACATGTAGAGAGAATGGAACGAGACAGAGTGACTTCGAGAGTGTATAAATCTGTAGTGGAGGGAAGGTGGGGTAGGGGTCGGCCTAGGAAAGGCTGGAGGGAGGGGGTAAAGGAATTTTTGTGTGCGAGGGGCTTGGACTTCCAGCAAGCATGTGTGAGCGTATTTGATGGGAGTGAATGGAGGCATATGGTTTTAATACTTGACGTGCTGTTGCAGTGTGAGCAAAGTAACATTTATGAAGGATTCGGGGAAACTGGCAGGCCGGACTTGAGTTCTGAAAATGGGAAGTACAGTGCCGGCACTCTGAAGGAGGGGGTGTTAATGTTGCAGTTTTATAACTGTAGTGTAAAGCACCCTTCTGGCAAGACAGTGATGGAGTGAATGATGATGAAAGTTTTCTTTTCGGGCCACCCTGCCTTGGTGGAATCGGCCGATGTTAATAAAAAAAAAATAATATATATATATATATATATATATATATATATATATATATATATATATATATATATAATATATATATATATATATATATATATATATATATATATAACACACACACAGAGAGGGAGAGAGATCGAGTCAGCAGGACTCGATACTGCTACTGGGAATGGTCAAGATTCCCAGGCAGCGCTTGTTTCTGCGTGGTGCATTGATATAAAAATCGCTTGAGAGGTCAGAACGTTCAGGAGGAGATTGAAATAGCTTCAATCCATGCTTGAGGCTCACTGACGTGCCCAGGCTGGGAAAAACATGGCTTATGAACCAGGCTGCCCAGCTTATGTGGCATTCGTGGCTGAGTGGATAAGAGCGCTGCCTGGGAATCTTGACCGTCCCCAGTAGCAGTATCGAGTCCTGCTGACTGCGAACTTCTCTGTATATACCCGCTTGTTTCTGCGTGGTGCAGAAACAGACGAATCTTCCGCTAGCGGAGATTCGTCTGTTAAAACTTGCATTTGTGGACACAATGGTGCCTATGCTAACCTTCCTATGGTGTAGAAAATACATAGTTGGATGAATCTTATTGAAGCTAGCTGGCCCAGTGGCTTACGCGACGGTCTGGTGTTTTGAGACTCTCTGACCGCGGGTTCGAACCCCACCCGTGGTATGGTTTAATAACTAGTTTGGTCAAGTACTTAACTAAGCACTCAGATAATAACCAAACACTTCAGACATAAGAATACTTGTAATGTGAATGATAGTGAGCTTGGATTACGAGCAGTAAGTGCTCAAGAAAGTTGACCCTAAACTACTGAAAATCCAATAAGCAGTCAGCTAGGAACTTTATTAACCAAATAACTAGGTATACGAAAAGCTGGTAACTGGTTTTCTATATTCAAGAGTAAAGAAAGGGCATCAAGTTTGAAACATGTGTAAAATAAATAATGTGAAGAGTAGAGCGGAAGCCGAGTGTAACATATTTCCCACCACCAGCAAATTAGTGAGTCGGTAAAGATACTAAAAATGGCACGCCAGTGGTGCTGTAGCTGTGTCCCGACACCAGGTGGCTCTGGCTTCCCTAACCCCAGAGCACCAATGGTGGTGTTGTAGCTCGTGTCCCGACACCAGGTGGGTCTGGCTTTTCCCCAACCCCAGAGCACCAGTGGTGTTGTAGCCTGTGTCCTGACACCAGGTGGCTCTGGCTTTCCCTAACCCCAGAGCACCAGTGGTGGTGAGCCGTGTCCCGACACCAGGTGGCTCCCGGCCCGTAACCCCAGAGCACCAGTGGTGTTGTAGCTCGTGTCCCGACACCAGGTGGCTCTGGCTTTCCCCAACCCCAGAGGGCCAGGTGTTGTGGCCGTGTCCCGACACCAGGTGGCTCTGGCTTTCCCTAACCCCAGAGCGCCAGTGGTATTTTAGTCCGTGTCCCGACACCAGGTGGCTCTGGCTTTCAATAACCCCAGAGCGCCCGTGGTATTGAGCCCGTGTCCGACACCAAAGGGGTCTGACTT
>WNWK01038312.1:0-18007 GCA_009830355.1 Cherax destructor | reverse complement strand
AAACGAGCCCCCAGAATTTACCCCAACGGCGTCTTAGCTCTGCGGCCCTTTTTTTACCCCCTTCTTGCAGATGGACCCCCCCTTTAATCCTGACTCTCTCATTGATTTTTTGACGGGAAACTGACTTACTACACAAACTCTGAAGATTATACCTCTAGCACCCCCCAGCCCCCTTCTACCTAGATCTTTTGCTACCCCCCCCTTCCCTATCCCCCGGTCATCTTGCACTCCATACCCCCCCAATCGTCCATCTCCCTCTTACAACCCACTCCCCCTGCATCCTACAAAAACCTGCAGCGTTAAAACCCCCTGTGGTTTAGCGCTTCAATTTGATTATAATAATAATAATAATCTATCCTAAAAGTTGACACTTTTGTCCCCCCCTGCCCGAAAGGAAAAGGTTTCCCCCCTTTTGCAATATAGCTTGTTTAACATTTGACAGCCGTGAACTTCCCCCCCGGTCTCCCATTGCAGGTCCCTTTACAAGTTCGAAAGGTGACCTCTACCCCCAAAAAAGTGTAGAAACTGCTGGCTTTTTACTCATCCACCCCATATTGCAGGTCCATGGCGGGAATCCCCAAGTCTGTGGTGAAAAACGACCATCCCAGCCCTCCTTGTAATCTAACCCCCTCTTGCCTTAATTGTCATGAGGCGTATTTTTACTCTCGCCATTGTCGGGTTTTTACCTAAATGAGCGGGAAATTTTTTTGTCTCAAAAAAGGGGAAGGCTTCTCATATGCTATGGCCTCTCATCTCGCCTTAAAGGGAAACTTCCCCATATTTCCTATTCTCACATTGTTTTAAACGCCCCCCCATTTCCCTGGGGCCCCAATTTCCGCGGCTTCCTCTGGGGTTTTGCCCCATCCTCAGTCACCCCTGTCTCTAATCCATTTGCTGTTCTTGGCCCCAAGGTCCCCTCGGCAAACCATCCCTTTCACCCCCCTTTCCCCTCTACTCATTTTCGCACAGTTCTGTGTCTACACCCCCCTCTCCACCACCTAACCCTCCCGCCCCCTTCTCATAAGTCTGGAAAAAAGTCCCCATTGCCGGGTTCTTCACCTCCGACTAGTTCTGTAAGTGTGTGGGGGTTCATCCTCCTCCTCATTCAATATCTTCATCCCCTGTCCCCTCCCAAATTCCTTCCTTGACTCCCCCCCAAGGTCTCTTCCACTCCTGTATCCTCCCAAGCCCCTTCGACATTTTCCTCTTCCATCTCCTCCCCCCCTAATTTAGTACAGTCTATAGTCTCCCCGATGGTTACTCACCCTCCTCCTTCCATTTCTAATGTAGTCCCACATTCTGCATCTTTGTTTTCCCGGAAACAGTGGAAGCTATCGCAGAATTTATTACGGGAAAACGGGGCGTTGATGGACACCGCTCCACCCCCGGTTCCTCCCCCCTCTCTTTCTCCGTCTACACCCTCTCCTTCCTTCACAGCGCCCCCTCCTCTGATTACAGGTCTTCCGCTGCCTCTAACTTCAACATATCTTTCTCTCCATAAATCATGGCTTATTTGCAGTGGAATACCCGAGGCCTCAGGGGTAAGGGGTGAGCTTCAGGTGTTGCTCTCCCAGTTTTCCATGTGGGTCTGTTTGCAAGAACCCAAATTACAATCCAAATTATCCGGCCCTTTTCGGGTTTTATGATTTTTATATTCATCGGACCCTTTTTTCCGAGGGAAACCCTTTTAACAAGTGCTCTTCTTATACGCACTGGTATTCCATACCATCAGCTCTATGTGCGTTTTCCCTACATTACACTGCACCCCGTATCCACTTGAAAAAATTGGAAATACACATTTTCCCTTTATATCTCTCCCCTTCGCGGGAGTCTATCCCAGATGTTGATTTTCTGGTTTTTTCCCTTTGGCCACCCCTTCTGTTACTTGGGATTTTAACGCACCCTTTTTTCTCTTGGGAGGGTCGCACTGTGACTCCTGTGGCATTCAGTTGGAGGCATTTCTTTTTCTTTCCCCTCCATTTTTTAAAATACGGGTCTCCTACCTTTTTGATCCTCAAACTCATTCTTTCTCTTCATCGATCCCCCATCTGCTCTTCCTCAACTGCCCTTTGGGCTTCACCTGGTCTGTACTCCCGGACTTACATGACGGATCTTTTTCCCAATCATCCTCATGCCCCCTTTAAATTCTCCACCTCCTCGTAGCCCCCCTTTGTTTTTTGACCAGAAAAAGTGACCTTTACGCCCCATCTTACTGTTTTTCATGGGGTTTCCCTTTCCCTCGTCCTCCATTGATGGGGTTTTTAATTCTCTTTTCGTCTTCCGTCTTCACAGCCCATTCTACCCCAAAACCTCGGGGAAAACATTTGAAGTGCGTGCCTTGGTGGTCCCCCCTTTTTTTGTGCCCCAGTATGTTTGGGCTGAGGGGGGCCCGGGCCGGTATAACAAAACCCCAGAGGGACTCCTTGATTTTAAGCGGGAGGCAATTGCTCGCTGTGTGGGTATGCAACGAAAAACGCACTTTTTGGGGGGGATTATGTTTCCAACGTCATTTCCCGGCTTCCTCGATGAGTGCAGTCTGGAAGAAATGGGGAAAATTAAAGGGATAAATTCCCCCCCGACCCGGCTCCCTGTTTTTCCAGGTTGCTGGTGTAAAATATGGCACCCCCCTTCTTGCTGTTGCCAGGGAATTGGTAATCATCGGGTTTTCCCCATTTCTCGGGGCTCCACCCCTTTTCCCCTCGTTCCTTTCTTCTAAGTTTTGGCCGGGGTTAAAGCCCTTTATTTTCTTCTCTCAGAGAAAAATCTTATAATGTGCCTTTTACCCTTCAAAAACTGGAGGCAACACTCTCCGCTTGCCAATTTATCGCCAGCTGGGCCAGGCGGCATGCATATTCATGCTTAAACATTTTATATCTGTCTTACTGTCCTCTTTGGCTCTTTAATCTTATATTGTCCCGGGGTTCTTCCCCAGCTGTGGAAGTCTATTGTTCTCCCTTTTGCAAACCGGGGACTCAGGACGTGATACCTCCCCCTATTGTCCCATCGCTCTTACCAGTGCGGGTTTTCAAGGTGATTAAACGTCTAGTTAATGAAAATTTGTGTGGTATTTAGAACCCAATAGTCTCCCAGTCAAATGGCTTTTAAAGGGGCCCTTCTGCCATTGAACCCTTACTGCGCTTGCTCATCCATTGTACCTTCCTGTTTCCCCGGGCGTGATACAGTCAGGCCCCGGCCTCCTGTTTGACCATCGATTGTCCTGGAAACCTCACATTACCTCTCTGGGAACTTTCATAGCCGGGTGGGGAAACCCTTTTAAAAAACCCCTTTCAAATCTTTCATGGGGAGCTGATGGGAGAACTCTCCTCCGCTTGCATTCAGCCCTAATTTTATGGAAACTTGATAAAGGTGACCAGATATATTCGGCTGCCTCCCCCCGCTACTCTTTCCCGCCTTAATCCCATCCATCACCAGGGATTGCGTTTATGCCTTTGGGGCATTTCGTTTTTTCCCCAGTTGAGGGCTTCTATGAAGCCAACTTCCCCTCGTTGTCTGATCGTCATGATGCCCTTGCATTCGCTATTATGTTCACTCTAGCCCTCCCCCAATCCTTCCATGTATAGGATTGTCTGGTTAGTAGACACTATTTTTCTTTTGTTTTCTTGTCCCTTTTTTTCTTCATCTACATTCACCCCGCCTTCCCCTTTAGCTACCACCTTTTATATTTTTCATTGACATCTCCTTTCCCCCACCCCCTTGGGAAGTTTTCTGTCCGTGTCTTTTCCTTTCCCCTACCTTGTGCAAAACCCCCTTACCCCCGGGGGGCTTCTCGCTCTTTTTCTAGACCCTTCTGTTTTCATTCCCATGCCATCGCAGTGGACACCCCAAAGGTTCAAAGTCATTTGACGGCGTCGGTTCCAAACAGTGTTCTTGGACCCCCCGTCTCCCGGGCATCTATTACCCTCGGCTAGCATATTTATGGCTGAATTGTTTCCATTCTTGTGGGCTTTTCCGTTTGCATCTATGCCGTTCCCCTTTGTGGTCGTTTTAACTCCCTTAGTGCTTTGGGGTATCCAAAAATTTGATACCCCCCTTACCCCCAGTTCTTCGGGATCCAACTTTGGTTACGCCATATCTCCCAGCAAACACAAAGAATTTTTGTTTTTTTTTGGGTCCCCGGGCATGTTGACATACAGGGCAAATGAACAGGCAGACACTGCTGTGGGGCAGCAGTACATGACCTTCCCGTTTCATATAAAGGTGTTCCTTTCACAGACTATTTTGCGGTCATTGCTACCCGCCTTGCCCCGTTAACAACACTGGTCTAACCTGCTAAATAACAAACTTCATTCCCATTAAACCGATTATAGGTTTCTGGCCTTCTTCTTTTTAAAACCCAATTTGGGGTTTAGTTACACTCTCCCCTCTTCGCATCCCCCACCTCGTTTTACTCACGGGGATCTCATGGAGAAACTCCCTGCCCCCTCTGTGAGCATTGTCAGGTTCCCGTGTCTGTTCGACATAGTATTCTGTTGGACTGCCCCCCCTATCAACGGCATGCAGAATTTACCTCCAACCTCTTCGCTCTGTGGCCCTTTCTTTACCTTCCCTTCTTGCAGATGGACCCTCCTATAATCCCGACCCCTCTTTGACTTTTTTACCCCGAAACTGAGTTACTACACAAACTCTGAAAATTATACCTCTAACCCTCCTCAGTCCCTTCTACCTCGATCTTTTTCTACCCCCATCCCTGCACTATCCCAAAGTCCTACTACACTTTTCCTTTCCCTACTAATCATCCATCTTCCTCTTACAACCCATTCTCCCCGCATCCTGCAATAACCTGCAGGGTGTATGACCCCCCGTGGTTTAGCCTTCTTTTGATTATAATAATAATAATCATATAAAAGGGGTTCCATTCACGGACTATTTTGCACCCCTTGGCAACAACGCTGGTTTACCTGCTAAAAACTAACAAACTTTATTCTATTTAAAAAGTCGTATGGGGTTTTTGGCCTTCTTGTCACCAATGTCGAGGTTGGGAGTTTTCACTCTCCGTCTTCGGCCCTTTGGGCCCCACTCGTCTTACTCATGGGTATCATAAAAGGCTCCCCGTCCCTCTCTGTGAGCTTTTCGGGTTCCGAATATATTTCGCCATATTCTTTTGGACTCCCCACTCTATAAACAGCACACAAATTTTTCCCCCGTCTTTTTTCGTTTTTTCCATTTTCCCTTTTGTTGATGGGCCTTCCTTTTCTGCTCTCATTATTTTGGAAACGACACTGAAACTCTGAAGGTTTTTCCCTCGCCCCCCTCAGTTTCTCCTCAGTCTCCCCCCCCTCCCCCTCACTGTCCTGCCCCCTTTTATAATATCACTCTCTTTCCTTTCCCCCCATCCCTAACCTGTCGTTTTGGGTTTTGGTTTGTGATTTTTTTTGATGAAAATAATAAATAATAATAGATTTTTTGGGTTCACCCTTATTGATGAAAATCTTAGCATCTTTTAAATTTTATTATCAATCTTTTGAATCTGTTCAATGCATTGAAATTATTCGGGTGGGTGCAACATTATTTTAAAAGTCATTGAATGTTATAATATTGTGTGCTTGTGTATGGTTTAAAAGTTTAAACCCTTTGGGCCTAAACCCCTCTAAAATCTGGCCCAAGGCAGGTATTGTTGGGAAGTCGGGATCTCAGGTTGGTGGTCATGAGCCTTAATGAGGCACAATATTCTCCTCTTGTTTGAATTTTGAGGCAAACTGGGTCAGGTATTTTTGTTTAAACATGGTTAGGTTCTTGTTTGGTGTTGGCTGGATATCTAGGATGTTTTTATTTAAAAGTAGGGTACTAAGCAGTCCTTTTTTAGGCTTCTCCTTTTTGGATATTTGAAATTTTGTATTTTTGGTGTCCCGTGAGGGGGAAAATTTTTTAAAGGGGGTTTCCCTTTTTTAAATTCTTTAACCACATCTTTATCCTCATTTCTTGTTTATAAACTTTTTAACATTTTTGGGAAATTTAAATCTTAGGCACATTGGTATAATCTTTGTGCAGTATTGAAATTTAACTTTATCCCTATGTTTGTAATGTATATTTTATTTTTAAAAAATGGGGATATATTTATAATTTTCAGATTCTAACTAATTTTTTGGAAAGGATGGCAAAAATTCCTGGGTTCCCGGGAGAATTGGGGTCCGCCCCCGCCGGGGCCTGACCCGGCCCCTTGTTGGACCAGGCCGTCAACCCGGCTGTTTGGTCCCCGGTCCAACGAGAACCCGCCCGGCGATTCCGACTTGGGTCCTTCAGTGTCTTGAAGAACCAGGGGGTTGTTGGTTCCCCTGATGTATGCTGGGGGGCAGTTGAACAATCTTTTAACTTTTTTTTGTCCCTCAACGTGCTAGTGGCACCCCCGCTCTTTTTGGGGAATTTCCTGCCTGCAGTCTTTTTTTTGTAGGGTGTTTTTTTTGTCAATTTATAAGCCCTCGAGAATTTTCCATGTTTTAAAAATTTTTCTCACGCCGTTTTAGAGTACAGGTTTAGGAAATTCAAATTCCCAGTAGTTTAGGTGGTTTATCACTTATGCTGCCCGTGAAGGTTTCTACATTTCGGTCCGCAATTTTCCCCCCCCCTTTAAAAGGGGATTGTGTTATATTCAGCTAGATAAAAAAACGTCAAAAAAATGTCAGCAGGGGCCATTGGTTTTTTAAATTTTCATTATCTCTTCATTTTCAAAGATGCAATTGCTACTTGTTTGTCCTTGGGGGAGATCCTCTGACGAAAACTCCCCGGGCTTTGAAATTGTTTTGTTTTGTGGTTGGAATTGTTTTTTCTCATAATTTTAATTTCTTCACGTTTTTTATCTGGAAATTGAAATTTCTCATCATTGAACTTCTATTGTTTTCTGCACCCTTTTAAAAATTTTGGGTTTTTATTTTTTGGGATTTTGCAGTGTCTTAAACTGGACACTGTCATACAATTGGTGTATCCAAAGAAGGCAAGCACTGTCTTTTCCCTTCAATGTCTAAAGGGATGGGGAATAGGATGGGACAAGCCCCTTTGTGGAACAGGCTTTCCAAGTCTCCTCAGATTTTACTCTTTATCTCTCTTTGTTTTTATGTTTTGGGGAAATTAAAAACCCATCTCCCCTTTTCCCTTTTATTCATACCATTTTGTGTGCTATTAATGGTCACCTTGTCAAAGGTTTTTCAAAATCTGTGTATATAACATCTGCATTCTGTTTATCTTCTGGGCATCGGACCGTCGTAGTGGTCCAGTAGTTGGGACAGACAATCGTAAATAAGATTATACTAGGATATTTTTTAAGAAAAATTTTGTCCCTATGCAACTGTTAGTTGTGGCAAAAAAAATTTCTTTAAAAAATTTTAACAATGCATTTCTTTTTTTTTTTTTTTTTTGTTCCATTCAGTTGATCGAATCCCAAATCTTGAAAAATAGTGTAATCCCTTAGTCATGCAGTAAACTGTTAAAACTAAAGTCTCCGTCGTTGTTTTCTCAGGGTTTTGTTTGAAATTTTTATTTTGTATTCAGAAAAATAATAAATGTTTATCTTTGATCAAATTTTTTTGCATTAATTTTTTATCTTTTAAATTTAATGAATAGATTCAAAGGGGGAAAAAATTTTGAATAATTATAAATATTTTTTTTAATTTTTAAAATTATGCTCACTTCTGTTTTTACCTAGTTTCTTGGTATATTTTTTTCGGGGCCCGTTTTGACAGAATGGGAAACCATTATTAAATGTTTTGTTGGGAAATGCAAAAGGGTTCCTATCAAGAAGAACCTTTTTTCCCTTCCCCGGCGAATCAAAAAATTTCTCCCTTCCCCAAAATCTCCCCCTTCTTGGCCTCATTAATTGGGAAAATTTTCTCCCTTTTAAAAAATCTATCCCCCCATCTGCTGAAAAAAAAGATGGTGGTAATGAGAATTAAAACGGATGCCAACCCAGATATTCTCTTCAGATCCCTTTTTCTCTCTGGTTGGAAACTGCGCACTAACTGCCCCCCCAAAGGGAGGCAAAATTGCTGAACTGGAGGTAAAGAATTTTAAAGGCATAACAAAACGATAAAGCACCAAAATTTCTGGGAACGGTTGAATCCCCGATTTGTATTCCTGGAACACAGGCGAGAAAGATACATGATAATATACACTTGGAAAACCTTAGAGGGATTAGTACCAAACTTGCAGCACAAAAAAATCACTCCCTATGAAAGCAAAAGACTCGTAGGAGATGCAAATTCCCCAAAAGAAAAGGCAGGGGCGCCACGAGTACACGGGAGAGAGACAGTAAGTGTCAGGGCCCAAGACTATTCAACTGCCTACCAGCATACATAAGGGGGATAACCAAAGACCCCTGGCTGTCTTCAAGAAGGCACGGGACAGGCACCTAAAGTTAGTACCTGACCAGCCGGGCTGTGGTTCGAGTCAGTTTGAGTGCAGCCAGAAGTAACAGCCTGGTTGATCAGACCCTGATCCATGAGGCCTGGTCTCAGACCGGGCTGGGGGATGTTGCCCCCCAAAAACCCCCTCCAGGTATACTCCAGGTAGAGAGGAATGTGGACCAGTGTCAGCCCTGTTGTAACTTGGGTAGTACTGGGGTGATTGTCACTTCACCCGATGAAAATTAGATCATCATGGGACAGATCAGGTGACCCTCTGGTGAGACATCAGGAGGACATCTGGCAGGGTTTCTCATAATGAATAGACATGTTCAACACCCAAGTATCTTTATCTCCTACCAGTGTCTTTTAGCACTTTAACTATGGAGCCAGTGGAAGAAGTGAGGCAATGTAGTAGTAGTATTAGTTGTCACGCGAGTGGGGTCTGCTGGTCAGGCCCATACGGTGGGCCAGAGATTTAGAAACAGTTTTTAAATATAACCACTAATTTCCTAAAAGGAAACGAGAATGTGCTTAATTTAATCTCTGGCCAATTTAATGGGCCTGACCTGTTTCCATTAGTGGACCCTGTGAGCGTGTGACCATGTCTACTACAGCTCTAGTTCTTCCACTGGCACAACTACTATACTGACCATTAGTTTCCTTGTAGGAAATTGTTTCTACAATGCAATTGCTAACTCGTGGGACCACTTTGTGGGCCTGGCTGACTTCCACAAGTGCACCCTGGACACGTGTAACCTCATCTGCTGTATGACCCTTGTGGGTTTAGCACTTAGTTATGATTATAATAATGGTAACCTCTACTACTGCTGCATTGCTTCACTTAATTCACTGGCTTCACTATAAAAGGCTCTACTAACATCTGTATTAGATTTGACTTCATTCATTAAGCATTAAGACACTGCATTGCCTGCAGTTCCAGGGGTGGCAACTAAAAGTGTATTAACCCTTTCGGGGTCGGTGCCGTACTAGTACGTTTTACGCGCAGGGGTTGGGGCCGTACTAGTAGTTTTACGAGCAGGGGTTGGGGCCGTACTTGTACGTTTTACACGCAGGGGTTGGGGCCGTACTAGTACGCGTAAATTCTAGCGGCTTCAAATTATGCGGGAAACAGCTGTTAGGCCTAGGGGTGAGAGAATGGGTCTGCGTGGTGAGTGTGCGCAGTAGGAAAAAAATCGGGCACCCAGTGGTGCATTGTGGGAACACCATTTCAGTACACCTTGTCCACCATGCCTTGCAGCAAGAAACACCTTACTCCTCGGCAAATTGGGATACTTTATTCCCAGTGACAGTTCTAACAGTGATGGGGTGTCAGTGAAGGTGACTTCAAGTGACCATAATACCGGTATAAGTGAGGAAAACCCAGACGACCCACAGCCTTCCACCTCTGGTGCTGTGGCGTCTTGTTCACGTTCAGTTGTACCAGAATGAAGGAGGAAACTCCTATTTACTCATATCCAGGACTCAGATATGAGCAATGGTGATGATAGTGATAGTGAATATGAACTCCAAGCTCTTCGAAATAGTTCCAGTAGCGAGAGTGAAGGAAATATTCACCGTGAAGCATTAGTATAAGCGCTCTCGTAGTGTGCCATATGCTCTTCCAAGGGTTAGGAGTACATCTCGGAGTACATCCCGTGGCGTACAACAGGAAGTGATAGTGAAAAGAAGATGATAGTGTTGCAATTGGGATGAGAAATGTGCATGCATCTGGTGGTGGTAGTGGTGGTGCCAGGCACGAGGCACCAGCAGTGGACCATGCTGCCACCCACGCCGCTGAGTCAGCTCAGCTACAACAAAGGCAACCCTCACCCACCACCAACCACCATAACCATCGACTCACAACCCCACAACCTCGACTTCCACAACCCCCACAAACACCTGTAAATATCCAGTACCCACCAGCAGACCGCACCTGGGATTGGCAGGAAGCTGAGAATTTTATTCCCAATCCCCATCAGTTTGATGAAAGTCAAAGTGGAATACGCCCATCTTGTCCACTTGGGAACAATGCCATGAACTGGAATGTTTCCAGTTATTCTTTGACGAACCCTGATGGAAATTATTATCACGGAAAGCAACAGATACTTCGATTACACCATGGCAAACACGATTCTTTCACCAAAATCACGTCTACACCAGTGGAAGGAGACAACTGTGGCAGAGATGTATCTTTTCTTGCCACAATAATGCTTATGCCACATGTGTATAAGCACCGTGTCAAATCATACTGGTCGACAGACCGATTGATTGCAACACCAGCTTTCAGTGATATAACCAGTGAATCGATTTGTGCTACTGTTACGTATGTTACATTTCTCAGACAAAACCAGCCTGACAGAAACGACATGTTATATAAGATTAGGAATGTGTTTCTATATCTGAAAGAGAAATTCAGTATGTATTTTTATCCCTTCAGGAAGCTTGTTATTGATGAGTCTTTGATTCTGTTCAAAGGCAGAC
Organism: Cherax destructor; assembly: GCA_009830355.1. Taxonomy (NCBI): domain Eukaryota; kingdom Metazoa; phylum Arthropoda; class Malacostraca; order Decapoda; family Parastacidae; genus Cherax; species Cherax destructor. The sequence continues at coordinate 7,172 of WNWK01038312.1, read as the reverse complement.
TGTCGTTCAAGCAGTATATACCTCGCAAAGGAAAGCTTTGGTATAAAGTTGTTTGTGCTTTGTGATTGCTACAGTGGTCTTGTATTGGAAATTATTGTGTACACTGAAGTATACATTGAAAGATACCAGGAAGTTACTGGGTATCTCTGGTGATGTGGTTAGAACAATGATGGAACCATATCTTGGTAAGGGGCATATATTATATACTGATAACTGGTACACAAGCCCTCCCTCAGTGATTTTTGCGAGTGAACATGACAGATGGTGCGGAACAGTTCGTGCAAATCGTAAGCATATGCCTAGGTTCGATGCAGGCACTCGTCGAGGTGAGGTGCAGGTGTTTGCTGCCAATGATATCATGGCATTTCGGTGGCATGACAAACGAGATGTCACACTGTTGTCATCAGTTCACCCTAATGAAATGGCAGACAGTGGCAGGCTGAATAGAGAGACAATGAACCCATTCTAGAACCTGCAGCTGTGATGGACTACACCTCAATATGCGTTCAGTGGACAAATGTGACATGCAGATTGGGTTTGCTGATTGTGTTCGAAAGAGTTATAAGTGGTACATAAAACTCTTTTTCACATTCAGGACATTTCCATGCTCAATGCTTATAATTTTTATAAGTTGAAGACCACAAACAACCACCATATGGCGAATTTTGTTTGTCTGTCATCAGACAAATAATCACCAAGTACCAAGGAACACCACCTGCAATAGAAAACCGCCCACGAAATTACCAACAACTACCCTCTCGTCTGAGGCCTGGTGAACACTTCCTAATGAAACTGCCTGCTACTGCTTGCAAGAAAAAGGCCCAGAAGAGGTGTTATGTGTGTGCAGATACAAAAAGACGCCCACAGCAACGCAAAGACACTGTTATATGTGTGAAGAATGTGAAACACCACTGTGCATGTCACCATGTTTCAAAGACTTCCACAGGCTGCAGAACTTCTAGGAACATGTGCAGTGCTCTATATGTGTATATATATAATTGAACAATAGTTATAAACATTATTTGACATTGTACAATGTTGTAAATATGTTTTGTAAACAAAATAATAACAAACTTTATGCGTTATTGTGTAATATTCAACAAGTGAATATTTGAAAAACAGCACTTATATTGGTCTCACAGACCATAAAAGTTATTTGAAAAAAAATTAAAACGATAAGAAAACAACTCGAAAAAATAAATAATTTACCGGCCGACCGACAGTCAGCGATGTTGTCATAAGTGGTTCAATTTCTGTTAACTTGAAGCCTCCATATCTCCGTAAGTATTGATCGCAAAAAAAATTTGTTTAGCCTATTAGATTTAGAAAAAAAAACTATCATTTCGTAAGATAAAATCTTTTTTTTTTTTTCCGAATATTTTTCGACCCTGAGAACAGGTTTCCGAGAAGGCCTGTCGACCCCAAAGGGTTAATCCTGGTATTCTGCCTGGTTTGCGAAAAAGAACTGTTTCTTACCCTACATGGTGCCCAACATCAGAATGGCACTTTCAGAATTGAGAAGCAAAGATGGTAATAATAATGTATCTATTATATATTATTGTAACCACGAACGAGTGGTATTGATCAATAACTACACTGTACTAGCCAGGGTTCGAACTATCATAGGTTCGAACCCTGGCTAGTGCAGTGTTTGTATTGATCAATACCACTTGTTCGTGGTTACAATAATATATATATACTGATCGTTGAACTAGTACACCAAACAGGGTGAGAATGAAATTAGCTTAGAGACGTCCACACCACCGTATGTCCTGAGTAGCGAGTACAACATTCAGTTCTACTGGATATGCTACTCTTAAGGATTGTGTGGTTCAGTGGTCTAAGGCGTTATGTGTTTCGCTCACCATGAGGCGGGCCAAAGCATCATAGGTTCGAATCCTGGCTAGTGCAGTGTAGTTATATATCTATTATATAGAAGCCCCATGTTATGCTGAGCATTTCGGGCAAATTAGATCAGTTTTGTCCCAGGATGCGACCCACACCAGTCTACTAACACCCAGGTACCCATTTTAAACTGATGGATGAACAGGGACAGCAGGTGTCTTATGGAAACACGTCCCTAATGTTTTCCAGCTGTGAGAGATTCGAACTCCAGATCTCAGTTGTGTGAGCTGAGTGCGCTAGTGATAGAGCACCACCAATGATGTTGGGCACCATGTAGGGTAAGAAACAGTTTCCATGGAATGACCACTACCTTTCACTGCTGAGGTGATCATAGGTCAGGGTGGGTCATGGTTTTTTTTCTTATTCTCAGAATTTCCTCTGTTTCTTTTGTTTATATTTTAACGTAAATGAGAAAGGTTTACTCTACTGGATCCCAAGTGACTGACACCCTTTACTGACCAATACATGAACATAAATCACGTATTGCATTTAGACAATTTCTTTTTTCTTAAGCCTGATTCTGGTGTTTTCGGGATTATGCCGCCCCTCCCTCACACATACCAAAACACAAACACATACAATGAAAGATTATAATATATATTTGCACACTTACTGAGGTTTTAGTACTTGGTGCTGCGTCCTTACATTTAATCACATCCTCAGCCGTGTAGGAAGAATCTCACATAAATTCTTGAGGGTTTGGGAGATATATTATTCCATGCTTCATGTAGAGCAGCCTCCAGCCACGGGATGAAACAGTTATCTTTGCTCGGTAAACTTTGTTTCACTATTGACCAGAGGTTCTCAATAGGGTATAGTTATGGGAATTGCCTGGGTAGTCATTAGCTCTTTCAGGGTCCTGTCCCATAGATCTACGGCTTTGAAGCCAGGGTCCAAACCGTAGATCTACGCAATGAGCTCAGCTCACTCATATAACCTGTGTGTGGTAAATTTGGGCCTAGATATGAGAGAATACATCTATGTGGTAAATGTGCACCACATAAAACAAATACTGCAGCACACAGTACATAATGAGAGAAAAAAAACTGTGACTGTAATTTTGGATTAAAACAGCAACTTTGCAGTGTTTTTTCGTATGTTTTTTACAGTTGTATTCGCTATTTCTTGACCTAATTTCATAGAATGGAAGATATATTACATAAATAGAGATGATTTTGATTGGTTTTAGTATTGAAAATGGCTTGAAACTGAGCTCAAAGTAGCGGAAGTGTTCAATTTTTGCCGATGTTCAAGATTAAACAAATGTCATCACGAGTCTAAAACACATCAGCTGGTTGGTCTGATATACGTTCATAAATGTGCTGATATTATTTATACAATTATTACAACATTGCATAACAGTAAATCTTCTATTTTTTGGTGTGAATAAAAATTCATTGTGAATAAAAAATCGAAATGGAATTCATTTGTAAAGCCTGAAAACGTAACTAATGAACAGAGGAATAAACAATGCCAGCATTGTTTATTCTGGACCCTATTTTGAAATTGGAATATTTTGAACTTTTTGTTAAACTGGCCAAATTACCAATTTCTGATCACTTTATTGGGTAGTTGAAACAGTTGACTGGGCGAATTCTTGTGCTCAATCAATAAAATAGAAGTAATACTATCGAAATAGCTAAGTATTTGGTCGACTGGAATAATGTAATTGGCCTAAAATGAGTCAGTGGCAAAATCGCCCATGCGTAAATATCGCTGATGCATCAAAATTCGCGAGAACGTAATTTCGTCAATTTTCCATCAAATTTCGTACTTTTTGTTTTATTACCTTCAGAAAAAGATTCTCTACCATTTCATTAGAAAAAAATAATTTTTTTTTTTAAATTCTTGGACCCTGGCTGTCACTGATATTTGGCCTCTGAACCCTCGAAGGGTTAAAGAACCTCACTTCACAGTCCTTAAGCCACCGGGCGAAATGGGACCTTTAAGCACATCTTACTGCCTTTCATGAGGTTCCTTCCTCATCCTCCATTGATGAGATTTTGCATCTCTTTTCGTCCTCTGTCTTCACAGCAGCTTCGCATTCTATCCCCCAAACCTTGCGGTCAGCAGTAACAGCCTGGTTGATCAGACCTTGATCCACCACGAGGCCTGGTCTCAGACCGAGCCGTGGGGACGTTGACCCCCGAAACCCTCTCCAGGTAAACTCCAGGTATACTCCAGGTATACCCTAGTTCTCACCTTCACCTACCCTTGTCCTCACCTTCACCTACCCTAGCCCTCACCTTAACTTACCTTAGGCCTCACTTTCACCTACCCTAGCCTTCACCTTCACTTACCCTAGCCCTCACCTTTACCTATTCTAGCCCCCCACCCTTCACCTACTCTAGTCCCCACCTTCACCTACCCTAGCCCCACCTTCCCCTATCCTAGCCCTCACCTTCACCTAACCTAGCCCCTACCTTTGTAAGTTGGGACAGCGTAGTATGGACCAGGTTAGATTTTTAGATTTTGCCACCGAAGTGGCTAGTTTATTGTGCACCCCATATCCATCCTGTGGACGGTAGCGCAAGAGCATATGGATACACAAAAGGCCTAAGAACTAGGACCCAAAAGGGTTAACAGGTGTACATATGGATTTATATCTACAGTTCACTTATCTGTTACAAGCAAGCAGTAAGAGTGTCCCAAACACTTACACATGCAAATATAATATATACGATACAAATATACGGATCACCACTTCAGGAAGCAATTAGTAGAATATACAGTAAAACAACCAACAAAATCGATCATGAAACCGTGTGTAGTATGCAACCAAACAAACAAACGTTCCACTGGATGGATTACATGCAACTTCTGTGGTAAATGGAGTCACACCCCTTGTGCAGGCATTCAGGAATCATCTACATGAGATATTAAACCAGGGAAGTATTTTTGGGTATGCCCAAATGAGACCGAACTGTGGAATAAAATCACATTGATTTTAAAAGATGACAACATCAAATCGGCCTTCATAAAAAACATAACAGCATTCTATAACAGTTGGGAAAGTAAAAAATCTGGGCCAGATGGTGCTATTGCCCCTGGTACAGATGTTGCCCTAGTAGACAGTAACTGTAAGAATGGAGAAATAAATGATGGTGACCTGAAGGGAGACAGGAGCTCCAGTGGGGAAAGAGGTGTAGACAAGGACACACAAAAACCAATGTTACAAACTAGCAATACCACGGTAGATAGTAAACAGAGGATTGCCCGGGAAATACTGAAGTTAAATTACCAGAAACGGATGAAGGCTCCAGTGTTAGCACTAGTGCCGAAGATAGAAATGAGACAGGAACACATACACCAATAGGGAATACAATGGAGAACAGTGTCACAAAAAAACAGGGCAAACGGAAACCAGGCCTTTGTGAATATTATGCACTTGGTATCTGCAGGCATGGAATATCTGGGAAATAAGATGGAACATGTAATTATGATCACCCCAGAAAATGCCGTGCCCATGTGAAAACAGGAAAATGTAACCTCCGTCCTGTAAGCTTTTCCACTCTGAAATGTGCCACTCATCAGTTCAGGAAAGACAGTGCTATAACTTATATTGCCAGGCATACCACCTAAAGGGTACAAGATGACACAGAACATCCAGACCATAGCAAAACCTGGGTAGCCACAGTCACTCCGGAGAGAGAGGTTTTTTAGTGCCAGGAAGAAAAAAAAGCTGGCAGGAAGTGACAGAAATCTTACACCAACTGCAATCATTTCTGAGTGGAATCAAAGTCAATGGCCTCCACTCCAACACAACAGATATTAGTGCTAGGAAAAAGACCCCCTCAATATCACCAATCCAACGACATTCATCTTTGCAAATATACAGGGTCTAAAACCAGCAACGAACAACAAGATACCTTACATCCGTGGACTGCTTACAGAGTCAAATGCTATGTTTGGAAAATGAAATATGGATCCCGGGCTACAACCTATACAGGTGTGACAGAGTGAACAGACAAAAGGGGGGAGGGTTGGCCTGTATATCACAGAGTCACTTATATGTTCAGAACTACTAAATGCCTCAAATGATGTAGTTGATTTATTAGCAATAGAGATCGAGAATCAAAACCTGGTTATCGTGGTTGTATACAAGCCTCCGGATGCAACGTCCCAACAATTACAGGAACAGCTTCTGAAAATTGACCACTGACTGAAAAATCTTCCAGCTCCTGCCCCAACATCTGACTCCTGGGGGATTTCAACCTAACGCACCTAAAATGGAGGAATATTGCAAACAATGTGGTAGCAGAGATAACACCAGGGGGGGGGGGGGGGGGGGGGGGGGGGGGGGGGGGGGGGGGGGGGGGGGGGGGGGGGGCCCCCCCCCCCCCCCCCCCCCCCCCCCCCCCCCCCCCCCCCCCCCCCCCCCCCCCCCCCCCCCCCCCCCCCCCCCCCCCCCCCCCCCCCCCCCCCCCCCCCCCCCTGGATCGCTTCCTTTGTGGTCGCCTCATCCTCAGTTACCCCTGTCTCGAATCCTTTTGATGTTCTTGGCTCCGAGGTCCCTACCTCGGCTTCCCATACTATCCACACTCCTTCCTCTACTCACTCGCACAGTTCTGAGTCTACACGTTTCTTCCTTCACCTAAACCTCAGCGCCCCCTTCTTCTCATAAGCCCGGCAAAAATCCCTGCTGCCAGGTTCTTCGCTCCGACTAGTAATGTAACGTGTGTGGAGGTTCATCCTCTCCTACACTATCTTCATCCCCTGTCCCTCCCAAGCCCCTTCGACAGTTTCCTCTTCTATCTCCTCGCCTCTACTTTAGTACAGTCTATAGACTCCTCAATAGTTGCTCACTCTTCTTCCATTTCTAATGTAGTCCCACATTCTGCATCTTTGACTTCGAAGCACTGGAAGCTATTGCAGAATATATTTCAGAGACTGGACCGATGATGGACACTACTCCACCTGAGGTTCCTCATCTCTCTTCTTCGTCTAAACCCCCCCCCCCCCCCCCCCCCCCTTTTTTTTTTTTTTTTTCTAACTCTAGTCCATAGATTCCTCTCACTTCCACTTATATCTTTCTCTCCATAAATCATGGCTTATTTGCAGTGGAATATCCGAGGCCTCGGGTAACCAGGGTGAACTTCAGGTGTTGCTCTCCCAGTTTTTCCCTATTGGGGTCTGTTTGCAAGAACCCAAATTACAATCCACTGTTATCAGGCCCTTTTCAGGCTATGATTTGTTATATTCATCGGATCCTTTTTCCGATGGAACCTTTAACGAAAGTGCTCTTCTTATATGCACTGGTGTTCCAT
>WNWK01038311.1:0-18008 GCA_009830355.1 Cherax destructor | reverse complement strand
CAGCACCACCACGGTGTGCGGACTCAGCCCACCCGGTGCAGGACTAGCACCACCACGTGTGCGGATCAGCACCACCACGGTGTGCAGGACCAGCACCACCACGGTGTGCAGGACTCAGCACCACCACGGTGTGCAGGACTCAGCACCACCACGGTGTGCGGACTCAGCACCACCACGGTGTGCAGGACTCAGCACCACCACGGTGTGCAGGACTCAGCACCACCACGGTGTGCAGGACTCAGCACCACCACGGTGGCAGGACTCAGCACCACCACGGTGCAGGACTCAGCACCACCACGGTGCAGGACTCAGCACCACCACGGTGCAGGACTCAGCACCACCACGGTGTGCAGGACTCAGCACCACCACGTGTGCAGGACTCAGCACCACCACGGTGTCAGGACTCAGCACCACCACGGTGTGGACTCAGCACCACCACGGTGCAGGACTCAGCACCACCACGGTGGCAGGACTCAGCACCACCACGGTGTGCAGGACTCAGCACCACCACGGTGAGGACTCAGCACCACCAGGTGTGCAGGACTCAGCACCACCACGGTGTGCAGGACTCAGCACCACCACGGTGTGCAGGACTCAGCACCACCACGTTGTGCAGGACTCAGCACCACCACGGTGTGCAGGACTCAGCACCACCACGGTGTGCAGGACTCAGCACCACCACGGTGTGCAGGACTCAGCACCACCAGGTGCGCAGGACTCAGCACCACCACGGTGTGCAGGACTCAGCACCACCACGGTGTGCAGGACTCAGCACCACCACGGTGCAGGACTCAGCACCACCACGGTGGCAGGACTCAGCACCACCACGGTGTGCAGGACTCAGCACCACCACGGTGTGCAGGACCAGCACCACCACGGTGCGCAGGACTCAGCACCACCACGGTGGCAGGACTCAGCACCACCACGGTGTGCAGGACTCAGTACCACCACGTGTGCAGGACTCAGCACCACCACGGTGCGCAGGACTCAGCACCACCACGGTGCCAGGACTCAGCACCACCACGGTGTGCAGGACTCAGCACCACCACGGTGTGCAGGACTCAGCACCACCACGGTGTGCAGGACTCAGCACCACCACGGTGTGCAGGACTCAGCACCACCACGGTGTGCAGGACTCAGCACCACCACGGTGTGCAGGACTCAGCACCACCACGGTGGCAGGACTCAGCACCACCACGGTGGCAGGACTCAGCACCACCACGGTGTGCAGGACTCAGCACCACCACGGTGTGCAGGACTCAGCACCACCACGGTGCGCAGGACTCAGCACCACCACGGTGTGCAGGACTCAGCACCACCACGGTGTGCAGGACTCAGCACCACCACGGTGCGCAGGACTCAGCACCACCACGGTGCGCAGGACTCAGCACCACCACGGTGAGCAGGACTCAGCACCACCACGGTGTGCAGGACTCAGCACCACCACGGTGTGCAGGACTCAGCACCACCACGGTGTGCAGGACTCAGCACCACCACGGTGCGCAGGACTCAGCACCACCACGGTGTGCAGGACTCAGCACCACCACGGTGCGCAGGACTCAGCACCACCACGGTGTGCAGGACTCAGCACCACCACGGTGTGCAGGACTCAGCACCACCACGGTGTGCAGGACTCAGCACCACCACGGTGTGCAGGACTCAGCACCACCACGGTGTGCAGGACTCAGCACCACCACGGTGTGCAGGACTCAGCACCACCACGGTGTGCAGGACTCAGCACCACCACGGTGCGCAGGACTCAGCACCACCACGGTGTGCAGGACTCAGCACCACCACGGTGTGCAGGACTCAGCACCACCACGGTGTGCAGGACTCAGCACCACCACGGTGTGCAGGACTCAGCACCACCACGGTGTGCAGGACTCAGCACCACCACGGTGTGCAGGACTCAGCACCACCACGGTGCGCAGGACTCAGCACCACCACGGTGGCAGGACTCAGCACCACCACGGTGTGCAGGACTCAGCACCACCACGGTGTGCAGGACTCACACCACCACGGTGTGCAGGACTCAGCACCACCACGGGTGCGGACTGCAACACGTCAGGACATTTATGCTACCCCAGGATTAAGGAAAGACCTACTACGTGCGCAGGACTTACAGCAACCACGTCAACTAGCACCAACGTGCGGATAGACAAGGTGGACAAGGACTCAGATATCACGGGTGTGACAAATCAAACATTTGTTAGTTATTCCAGGAATTAAGGAAAATCGCTATACTTACATGAACAGACAAAGCAAATGCGATAGATAATTATGGACAAGTAAATTATAGTGGAAAAATGAACACGTTATTAGAGGAGAACTTACGTGTCTTAACCTACAGTAAAGACGTCTGGAACTGTACCTAAGATTAGCATTATGTTTTACATTATTATTATTATTATTATTATTATTATTATTATTATTATTATTATTATTAATTATATAAGTAGTAGTAGTAGTAGTAGTAGTAGTAGTAGTAGTATAGTATAGTAATATTATTAATTTTATATTATTAATTATTATTATTATTATTATTATTAATATTATTATTATTATTATTATTATTAACCACAAAAAGCCCTAGAGAGTGAATAAAGGGCCCAAAGGGCTATCAGTACAATAATCAGTCCTAAGGACTGACTTCCTCAAACTGCCTCTCTGTCATCTCATCGTCAAATCTATAATAATATTAATATTTTTTATTATTAACACAGGCGGTTTCCCACCAAGGCAGGGTGGCCCGACTAAGAAAACTTTCATCATCATTCACTCCATCACTGTCTCGCCAGAGGCGTGCTTACACTACAGCTACAAAACTGCAACATTAACACCCCTCCTTCAGAGTGCCGGCACTGTACTTCCCATCTCCAGGAATCAGGTCCGGCCTGCCGGTTTTCCTGAAACCCTTCATAAATGTTACCTTGCCTATTCTCCAACAGCACATCAAGCTTTAAAATCCATTTGTCTCCATTCGTTCCTATCTAACACGCTCACGCACGGTTGCTGGAAGTCCAAGCCCTCGCACACAAAACCTCCTTTACCCACTCCTCCAACCTTTTCTAGGCCGACCCCTACTCCGTCTTCCCTCCACTACAGATTTATACACTCCCGAAATCATTCGACTTTGTTCCATCCTCTCTACATGTCCAAACCATCTCAATAACCCCTCCTCAGCTCTCTGGATAATAGTTTTGTTAATCTCACACCTCTGCATTATATTCACACCACATTATATTCTCTGCATTATATTCACACCACACATTGCCCTCAAACATGACATCTCCACTGCCTCCAGCCTTCTCCTTGTTGCAACATTCACAACCAATGTCTCACACACAAACAAGAGTGTTGGTATAACTTTCCTCTCATACATTCCCCTCTTTGCTTTCATAGATAACGTTCTCTGTCTCCACAAGCTCCTCAGTGCACCACTCACCTTTTTCCCCTCGTTAATTCTATGATTCACCTCATCCTTCATATACCCATCTGTTGACACATCAACTCACAAATATCTGAACACATTCACCTCCTCCATACTCTCTCCCTCCAATCTGATATCCAATCTTCCATTATCTATTTTTTTTGTTATCCTCATCACCTTACTCTTTCTTATATTCATTTTTAATTTCCTTCTTTTACATACCCTACCAAACTCGTCCACCAACCTCTGCAACTTCTCTTCAGAATCCCCCAAAAGCACAGTGTCATCAGCAAAGAGCAACTGTGACAACTCCCACTTTGTGTTAGATTCTTTATCTTTTAACCCCACACCTCTTACCAACACCTGAGCATTCACTTCTCTTACAACTCCATCTATAAATAAATTGAACAACCACGGTGACATCACACATCCCTGTCTAAGGCCTACTTTTACTGGGAAATAATCTCCCTTTCGCCTACATACTCTAACCTGAGCTTCACTATCCTCGAAAAAACTTTTCACCGCTTTCAGTAACCTACCTCCTATTCCATACATTTGCAACATCTGCCACATTGCCCCCCTATCCGCCCTATCATACGCCTTTTCCAAATCCATAAACGCCACAAACACCTCTTTACTTTTATCTAAATATTGTTCACCTATATGTTTCATTGTAAACACTTGGTCTACACACCCCCTACCCTTCCTAAAGCCTCCTTGTTCATTTGCTATTCTGCTCTCCGTCTTACTCCTAATTCTTTCAATAATAACTCTACCATACACTTTACCAGGTATACTCAACAGACTTATTCCCCTATAATTTTTACACTCTCTTTTGTCCCCTTTGCGTTTATACAAAGGAACTATGCATGCTCACTGCCAATCCCTAGGAACTTTACCCTCTTCCATACATTTATTAAATAAAACGACTAACCACTCTAAAACTCTATCCCCACCTGCCTTTAACATTTCTATCTTTATCCCATCAATTCCAGCTGCTTTACCCCCTTTCATTCTACTCACTGTCTCATGAACTTCACCCACACTCAAAACTGGTTCTTCCTCACACCTATAAAATGTTATTCCTCCTTGCCTTATACACGAAATCACAGCTTCCCTATCTTCATCAACATTTAACAATTCCTCAAAATATTCCCTCTATCTTCCCGATACCTCTAACTCTCCATTTAATAACTCTCCTCTCCTATTTTTAACTGACAAATCCATTCTTTTCCTAGGCTTTCTCAACTTATTAATCTCACTACTAAACTTTTTCTTATTTTCAACAAAATGTGTTGATAACATCTCACCCACCCTCTCATTTGCTCTCGTTTTACACTGCTTCACCACTTTCTTAACCTCTCTTTTTCTCTCCATATACTCCTCCCTCCTTACATCATTTCTCTTCTGTAAAAACCTCTCATATGCTACCTTTTTCTCTTACTACTCTCTTTACATCATCATTCCACAAATCGCTCTTCTTCCCTCCCTCACCCACTTTCTTATAACCACAAACTTCTGCTGAACACTCTAACACTATATTCTTAAACTTACCCCATACCTCTTCTACCCCACTTCCTATACTCTCACTAGCCCATCTGTCCTCCAACAGTTGTTTATATCTTACCCTAACTGCCTCCTCCTTTAGTTTATAAATCTTCACTTCTCTCTTACTTGCTGTTTCCATTCTCATTGTACCCCATCTACCTTTTACTCTCACTGTTGCTACAACTAAAAAGTGATCAGATATATATGTGGCCCCTCTATAAACATGTACATCCTGAATTCTACCAAACAGTCTTTTATCTACCAATATGTAGTCCAACAAACTACTGTCATTTCGCCCTACATCATATCTTGTATACTTATTTATCCTCTTTTTCTTAAAATATGTGTTAAATATAACTAAACCCCTTTCTATACAAAGTTCAATCAAATGCTCCCCGTTATCATTTATACCTGGTACCCCAAACTTACCTACCACACCCTTTCTAAACGCTTCTCCTACTTTAGGATTTAGGTTCCCTACCACGATTACTCTCTCACTTGGCTCAAAGGTTCCTACACACTCGCTTAACATCTCCCAAAATCTCTCTCTCTCCTCTACACTCCTCTCTTCTCCAGGTGCCTACACGCTTATTATGACCCACTTTTCACATCCGACCCTTATTTTGATCCACATATTCCTTGAATTTATACATTTATATTCCCTCTTCTCTCTCCATAACTGATCCTTCAACATTATTGCTACCCCTTCCTTAGCTCTAAGTCTCTCAGATACTCCTGACTTAATCCCATTTATTTCTCCCCACTGAAACTCGCCTACCCCCTTCAGTTTTGTTTCGCTTAGGGCCACGACATCCAACTTCTTTTCATTCATAACATCAGCAATCATCTCTTTCTTATCATCCGCACTACATCCACGCACATTCAGACATCCCAATTTTATGAAGGTTTTCCTTATCTTGTTTTTAGTAATTTATACAGGAGAAGGGGTTACTAACCCATTGTTCCTGGCATTTAGTCGCTTCTTATGACTAATAATAATAATAACAATACCAGAAATAATAATTATAGTAACATAGATTATAGTACCGTGGTAACTGTAGTGACATATAATAATATAAAGCCGAACAGCTTCATTTTAGCAATTAATGAAGATCTTCTCGATATAATATTAAGTGAGAATCACATTCCCTGACAGTATCTAAATATTACACTGTATCCTATTTCCAGGTCGCAACAAGTGTCACAAGACTTCTTCTTTGCATAAAGTATTTCTTTCGTTTTTTTAACTATTGTTAAATAATGTTCTTCAGAAATATATTTTACAGTTGTGTCTGACACTGTGTACGGCTTTGATGTGTTTCACTAACACAGTCTGCTACCAAAGTTAAACTTGTGTAGAGATATGAGGCTCTAATTATTTAAGTTATTCTTGTCTGCTTGCAAGCGAAAAAATGCAATGAAATGCTACAACCTATTATGTAGAAGTAACTTTTGTACAATGTATTATGAGAACAGATTAAATAAATTAAGAGGTGACATAAAACAGACCTGGAAAACCCTATCTGAAATTCTTGGAACTAAAAAAAATATCCAGAAACATAAAACTCAAACTGACAAACCGAGATGAACCCCTGCTGAACCCCTGCTGAACCCCTGCGGAACCCCTGCTCCCACCAACTGAAACAGCAAACAGACTAAAACTTTTCTTCTGCACAATAGGAAAAAAGTTGGCAAGCAAAATCCCAAGTTCAAACACTCCACCTAACGCTTACGAATACACTATTCGTAGCTCCGACCAACCCAACAGAAGTCTCGCTTGTTATTAACACATTAAAAAACAAGGCAGAAGATCTAAATAACTTACCACCTTTTATATACAAAAAAGCTTCTCAAGTACTATCACCAATTATTGCAACTCTATTTAACAAATCCATTGAATCCTCCACCTTCCCATCAATACTCAAAATAGCGAGGATTACCCCCATACATAAAGGAGGAGATCAAACAGACCTGAATAACTATAGGCCAATATCTAACTTACCCCTTCTCTCTAAAATCTTTGAAAAGTTAATTCATAGGCAAATCTATTCCTACCTCATCTCCAACAACATACTCAACCCCTGTCAATTTGGTTTCAGGCCTAATAAAAACACAAATGATGCTATCATACACATGCTAGAAATAATATACACCGCTCTTGAAAAAAAAGAAATCCGACTGGGAATCTTCATTGATTTACGTAAAGCTTTTAATACAGTTGACCATGATCTGTTACACTTAAAATTATCACACTATGGTATAAGAGGGCACTCCCTCAACTACCTAAAGTCATACCTTAGCGACAGAAGCCAATATGTGTACACAAATGGAGCTAACTCTTCACACAAACAATTACAGTTGGTGTCCCACAGGGAAGTGTTCTTGGCCCACTTCTCTTTCTCATTTACATAAACGACCTACCAAATGCATCTCAACTACTCAAACCCATACTATTTGCAGATGACACTACATACGTCTTCTCTCACCCATGTCCAGTCACACTAGCCAACACTGTAAATGCTGAATTACAGAAAATATCTACCTGGATGATGACTAACAAACTTACTCTCAATGTTGACAAAACCTATTTCATTCAGTTTGGGAACAGAGCTACAAATGTTCCACTTAACATAATGATAAATGGATCACTTGTCACAAAACTCACAGAGGGAAAATTCTTAGGAATCCACCTTGACAGTGGCCTCAAATTTCAGACACATATTCAACAAATTTCCAAGAAAGTCTCAAAGACCGTAGGAATACTATTCAAGATAAGGTACTATGTTCCACAACCAGCTCTCCTTTCCCTTTATCACTCACTTATTTACCCTAATCTCACCTATGGAATCTGTGCATGGGGCTCATCAACAATAAGTCATCTTAAACCATTAATAACACAACAAAAGGCTGCAGTCCGAATGATTACAAATTCCCATTCTAAACAACATACTCCACCAATATTCAAAAGTCTGAACTTACTCAACATAAAAGACATCCATACTTTTTACAGTGCCTATTACATACATAGAACACTAAACTCAAATATTAACCCGCAACTCAAAATTCTCCTAACCAACCTTAACAGGACACATGAACATAGCACAAGACACAGATCACTCTTCCATGTTCCCAGCGTCCACCTCACACTATGCAAAAACACAATGCACATTAAAGGCCCAAAAAATTGGATTTATTACCTATGATTTCCAAAGAAACCTGGTCTGTTCATCAATTCAAAACTCTGCTAAAAACCACCTACTCACCCAAAACTAAATACCCACTACTACCCCTAGCCTCAAAACCCCTTACATAATTGCTCAAAGAAAAATAATTTATCAAACATAATCTAGTACAAATGTTGAAACTTATACCTGATAATGTTTAAACCTGTTATACCTCATAATGTATAAACCATTTATAATTAATACAACCTAATCTAACTTTGTTCCTACAGCATTACCAAATAAAGAAATCCATTCTCATGTAGCCTTGTGTTCCTTGTAACTCATCTAATGACCATATAAACTGTTATTGCAACACAAATTATTGATTTGATTTGCTTAATCTGATTTAATAATTTTATTAATACAAATAATAAATTATTATGTTGACATATAAAACTGTAAATGATCCAAAATTATAAAACTATTATGTTTCAAAATGTCAAGTTCAAATTATGTTCAAATTTCATACCTTAAATACTCAACTATACTTATATTGTAAACTGTTTACTATAATTCTTACCATTTAGTTTTAAGTTAATTTTAAGTCTGCCAACAATGCTCTGCATATTAGGGCTTTTGGCATGTACACCTCTTGTAATCTCATAACCCATTGTAAATCTTTGTATCATTCAAGAATTTATGAAAATTATTATTATATATTATTATTAATTATTATTATTATTATTATTATATTATTATTATTATTATTATATTATTATTATTATTATTATTATTATTATTATTATTATTATTATTATTATTATTATTATATGACAGTTTTATAGGTTTCTAGCAGGACTGAAGCCACTATTTAGTAGCTATGGCAGCAGGACTGAAGTCACTATGGTTCAGTAGCTATGACAGCAGGACTGAAGCCACTATGGTTCAGTAGCTATGGCAGCAGACTGAAGTCACTATGGTTCAGTAGCTATGGCAGCAGGACTGAAGCCACTATGGTTCAGTAGCTATGGCAGCAGGACTGAAGTCACTATGGTTCAGTATATGGCAGCAGACTGAAGTCACTATGGTTCAGTGCTATGCAGAGGACTGAAGCCACTATGGTTCAGTAGCTATGGCAGCAGGACTGAAGCCACTATGGTTCAGTAGCTATGGCAGCAGGACTGAAGCCACTATGGTTCAGTAGCTATGGCAGCAGGACTGAAGTCACTATGGTTCAGTAGCTATGGCAGCAGGACTGAAGTCACTATGGTTCAGTAGCTATGGCAGCAGGACTAAGTCACTATGGTTCAGTAGCTATGGCAGCAGGACTGAAGTCACTATGGTTCAGTAGCTATGGCAGCAGGACTGAAGTCACTATGGTTCAGTAGCTATGGCAGCAGGACTGAAGTCACTATGGTTCAGTAGCTATGGCAGCAGGACTGAAGTCACTATGGTTCAGTAGCTATGGCAGCAGGACTGAGTCACTATGGTTCAGTAGCTATGGCAGCAGGACTGAAGCCACTATGGTTCAGTAGCTATGGCAGCAGGACTGAAGTCACTATGGTTCAGTAGCTATGGCAGCAGGACTGAAGTCACTATGGTTCAGTATCTATGGCAGCAGGACTGAAGTCACTATGGTTCAGTAGTTATGGTAGTTTCAGAAGTATTCCTCCAACAGTGAAAGTCATTATACAATATACGTTCAACAAATGCTTCAGTATTAAGAACTGCTTAATACTGAACTCTAAACTATCATAACTTAAAACCCCAAAATACATACATAATTCATTCCAAGACCCCAGACATACAACTTTTACTATACCTTGGCTTTGAAGAGTTGGTGGTTGGGTCTAGGTTAGTCTCTGTGGTTACAATATCTTCAACACATTCAAAAGCATAATTATGTAGCCTTTCACTAAATATATGTTCCCTATTTAAAAGTTCTTCAAAATGAGATAAGTATTTAATGACAGAACAATCACTGACCATCACAAACATAAAACAAAAACTCTCCAAAAAAACAATTTGTTGAGAGAATCTTAGAGCCTGTCCGACACGTCTCCTGTCAGAGCATCTTAGAGCCTGTCCGACACGTCTCCTGTCAGAGCATCTTAGAACCTGTCCGACACGTCTCCTGTCAGAGCATCTTAGAACCTGTCCGACACGTCTCCTGTCAGAGCATCTTAGAGCCTGGCCGACACGTATCCTGTCAGAGCATCTTAGAGCCTGGCCGACACGTCTCCTGTCAGAGCATCTTAGAGCCTGGCCGACACGTCTCCTGTCAGAGCATCTTAGAGCCTGGCCGACACGTCTCCTGTCAGAGCATCTTAGAGCCTGGCCGACACGTCTCCTGTCAGAGCATCTTGAGCCTGGCCGACACGTCTCCGTCAGAGCATCTTAGAGCCTGGCCGACACGTCTCCTGTCAGAGCATCTTAGAGCCTGGCCGACACGTCTCCTGTCAGAGCATCTTAGAACCTGGCCGACACGTCTCCTGTCAGAGCATCTTAGAACCTGTCCGACACGTCTCCTGTCAGAGCATCTTAGAGCCTGGCGACACGTCTCTGTCAGAGCATCTAGAGCCTGGCCGACACGTCCCTGTCAGAGCATCTTAGAGCCTGGCCGACACGTCTCCTGTCAGAGCATCTTAGAGCCTGGCCGACACGTCTCCTGTCAGAGCATCTAGAGCCTGGCGACACGTCTCTGTCAGGCATCTTAGAGCCTGGCCGACACGTCTCCGTCAGAGCATTAGAGCCTGCGACAGTCTCCGTCAGAGCATCTTAGAGCCTGGCCGACACGTCTCCTGTCAGAGCATCTTAGAGCCTGGCCGACACGTCTCCCTGTCAGAGCATCTTAGAGCCTGGCCGACACGTCTCCTCGTCAGAGCACATCTAGAGCCTGGCCTGACACGTCTCCTGTCAGGTCATCTTAGAGCCTGGCCGACACGTCTCCTGTCAGAGCATCTTAGAGCCTGGCCGACACGTCTCCTGTCAGAGCATCTTAGAGCCTGGCCGACACGTCTCCTGTCAGAGCATCTTAGAGCCTGGCCGACACGTCTCCTGTCAGAGCATCTTAGAGCCTGGCCGACACGTCTCCTGTCAGAGCATCTTAGAGCCTGGCCGACACGTCTCCTTGTTAATGTATCAGATGAACTTCCATTAATGAATATCATCTGATGTATAAAGTAGTTTAGGTGGAAGATTGTGACTTTTTGCATTGATTTATAAAGCAACATCGAAAATCACACAGTTGAAAGATTCAATGAAAAAATGAATGCAGAAATATTTCTGTGCAAATAGATCACTTGAGGAGTTGAGTCAACTCCAGTAGAAAGTTGTAAGTGTAATAACTACTGTCAACTTTAACACTAATTATGAAACACAACAAAATATATAATACAACATAGATAATTACGAATTGTTTATTAACCTTTATAAAACCTATGGAAATATAAATAATATAATAAGAAAAAGAAATTAAGTTGACCCAATTAGGTAATAAAATTATTATTAAAAATAATTATGAAATAAAATTAATACAAATATCAAGTACAATATTAGGTGAATATATTTTATATTTAATATACTATGAAATATATTCCCGCATTTCACATTAATATGAATACAATAATAAACTAATAATATCTTTATTTACTACAAGTACATGAACAAGGTATACAGTCCTAGCTAATATAAGTGACATACTACTATATAGAAAGTCCCTTGTTATGCTGAGCATTTCGGGCAAATTAGGTCAGTTTTGTCCCAGGATGCGACCCACACCAGTCGACTAACTCCCAGGTACCCATTTTACTGATGGGTGAACATAGACAACCGGTGTAAAGAAACACCCCCAGTGTTCCTACCCTCGCCGGGAATCGAACGCCGTGTGAAGCGAGAGCTTTAGCGATTAGGCGATCATCTATTTTCTCGGTTTGACTTTATTCCTAAAGTTAATTAAAAAAAAAAAAAAATGAAATGCAAAATCAAAACACTTACAACGCCATATATGTGAGAGCTGCTTGTCTCTGCTTACACACCTGTGCTTGTTGTAGACAAACACCTGAAAGCTGTGCTTGTTGTAAACAAACACCTGAAAGCTGTGCTTGTTGTAGACAAACACCTGAAAGCTGTGCTTGTTGTAGACAAACACCTGAAAGCTGTGCTTGTTGTAAACAAACACCTGAAAGCTGTGCTTGTTGTAGACAAACACCTGAAAGCTGTGCTTGTTGTAAACAAACACCTGAAAGCTGTGCTTGTTGTAAACAAACACCTGAAAGCTGTGCTTGTTGTAAACAAACACCTGAAAGCTGTGCTTGTTGTAAACAAACACCTGAAAGCTGTGCTTGTTGTAGACAAACACCTGAAAGCTGTGCTTGTTGTAGACAAACACCTGAAAGCTGTGCTTGTTGTAGACAAACACCTGAAAGCTGTGCTTGTTGTAGACAAACACCTGAAAGCTGTGCTTGTTGTAAACAAACACCTGAAAGCTGTCGTAAACAAACACTGAAGCTGTGCTTGTCTGTAAACAAACACCTGAAAGCTGTGCTTGTTGTAGACAAACACCTGAAAGCTGTGCTTGTTGTAAACAAACACCTGAAAGCTGTGCTTGTTGTAGACAAACACCTGAAAGCTGTGCTTGTTGTAGACAAACACCTGAAAGCTGTGCTTGTTGTAAACAAACACCTGAAAGCTGTCTTGTTGTAAACAAACACCTGAAAGCTGTGCTTGTTGTAGACAAACACCTGAAAGCTGTGCTTGTTGTAGACAAACACTGGAAGCTGTGCTTGTTGTAGACAAACACCTGAAAGCTGTGCTTGTTGTAGACAAACACCTGAAAGCTGTGCTTGTTGTAAACAAACACCTGAAAGCTGTGCTTGTTGTAGACAAACACCTGAAAGCTGTGCTTGTTGTAAACAAACACCTGAAAGCTGTGCTTGTTGTAAACAAACACCTGAAAGCTGTGCTTGTTGTAAACAAACACCTGAAAGCTGTGCTTGTTGTAGACAAACACCTGAAAGCTGTGCTTGTTGTAGACAAACACCTGAAAGCTGTGCTTGTTGTAGACAAACACCTGAAAGCTGTGCTTGTTGTAAACAAACACCTGAAAGCTGTGCTTGTTGTAGACAAACACCTGAAAGGTACACACAAGAAAATCACTTCTTTTCACTAGTTTATGGATTTGATAAAACAGGAAGAAGAGTAACTTGTTTAGGAATAAAAACGATATTTTGTACAAATATGTTTATATTTGTACAAAATATAGTTTTTATTTTTTTGGTAATTAACTTTAGGAATAAAATCAAACCGAGAAAATAGATGATCGCCTAATCGCTAAAGCTCTCGCTTCACACAGCGTTCGATTCCCGGCGAGGGTAGAAACACTGGGGTGTTTCTTACACATAATCACTTAAAACTCGTAGAGAAGAAACACTAATAGAGGAACGAAGGCACCGAAATAGAACATACACCGAAAAAAAGCAACAAGAAAGAACAAACACGGGTATATACCCTGAAGAAGGTATCAAACACAAAACATACCCTGAAGAAGGCAGCAGCAAACAAGAAGAAAGTAAGCACCTCGGACAAGAGAATAAAGGAGGAAACTGAAAGAGAAGCTAACTTATGGATAAAACATACATCGGAAAATGGTAACAAAGAAAGAACAAGCCACAGCACATACATTCTTGAAGAAGAACATTAACCAAAAGAACAACGAATACCAGCCGGAAAGACAAGGAACTCTAGCAAGAAAATAAGAAGCAGCTCACTGTTCACAGAAAGTCTTCTAACACATCAACTTGTGTCAATTATTTCAACAATCAGTAAGTTAAGACAAGAACTGTGTCTAGTCTACTCCTAAGATATTTAGTGAATTGCTGGACAAGTCGCTTAGAGCAAGAAGTTTCCAGTATAAACCAAGAGGTCAATTGCTGGCTGGACAAATACTGTAAGGAAAATGCAGTAACATTCATTGACAACTGGGACCTCTTCTATGGCAGAAATGACATGTATGCCAGGGATGGGGTTCACTTATCTAGGTCTGGGGTGGGGGCACTGGCAACTGCAGTGGAGGGAGCTGTTAGGGCTTTAAACTAGAAAAAGTTAGTGGTATGGGTTATGGGGGGAAAACAGTGAAGTCCCAGTGTAGTAATGTTATAAATTCTAGGGGAACTAGTAATAGGCAGAATAAGGTGGATATTGGAAAGCCAGTGGCACTAGGTGACAAGGACAGTAATAGGTATAAGGGAAAACAGAAATGAGCAGGAAGGGTAAAGAGAAAGGAGGGTCTTTAAGTGTATATTACACCAATAGTCGTAGTGCTAGGAATAAGATGGACGAGTTGAGAGTAGTTGCAAGTACAGGTAATATTGATGTTTTTGCAATAACTGAAACATGGTTTAATATGAAAATCGGGACTTGCCTGCCGAATGTCACATTCAGGGTTTTAAATTGTTCCAAGTAGACAGAAGTATCGGGAAGGGGGGTGGGGTGGCACTCTATGTCCGTGATCATTTAAATTGTTGTATAAAAATGGGTATAAAGTCTGAATTAACACATACAGAGTCTGTCTGGATAGAATTTTCAGAGGGGCATGAAAATTGATTTTAGGTGTGATATACCGTCCCCCAAACTTAGATAGGGACCAAGGGAGACTACTATGGGAGGAAATTGTTAAGGCCACAATGCACGATAACGTAGTTATTCTGGGTGACTTCAACTTTAGTCAAATTGATTGGAATTTTTTGACTGGGAATTTAGAATCTAACGATTTCTTAGAAGTAGTTCAAGATTGTTTTTTGAAGCAGTTTGTGACAGAACCTACAAGGGGAAATAATCTGCTTGACTTAGTTCTGGCAAACAAGGAAACCCTTGTTAATAATTTAGAAATTACAGAGGAACTCGGCGCAAGCGACCACAAATCAATTACCTTTGGCATTGAATGGAAGTTTCATAGTAGGAATAACTCAGTAACGGTCCCAGATTTTCGCTTAGCAGATTACAATAGACTTAGAGAACACTTATCATCTGTGGACTGGGGTAATGAAGAGATCTATCAATATGACAGTTTTCTGAACACTATACATGCTGCCCAAAGAACATTTATCCCATATAAAGAAATTAGATCGAATAGAAATGACCCAAAATGGATGAATAATAGGCTCAAATATCTTTTAGGGCAGAAGAAAGGAATTTATAGGCGTATCAAAAGAGGTGAGGGTCATCTTATGAATCAGTATATTGACATTAAGAGGGACGTTAAAAGGGGATAAGAAAAGCTAAACGGGACTACGAAATTAAAGTTGCTAGGATTCGAAAACTAACCCAAAAGTTTTTTCCAGGTGTATAGAACAAAAGTTAGAGATAAGATAGGTCCCCTTAAAAATAATTATGGGTATCTCACTGACAAAGAGAATGAAATGTGCTCTATTTTTAATAATTATTTTCTCTCGGTTTTCACTCAGGAAGACACTAATAATATCCCAAGAATTAGGTATTTTAGTGGGCCTGAAGAAGATAAATTATGTAGTATCACAGTCACTAGCGAAATGGTTATCAAACAGATAGACCGTTTGAAGCAAAATAAATCGCCAGGCCCTGATGAGCTTTTTTCAAGGGTTCTTAAGGAATGCAAAATTGAACTCTGTGAACCCTTAACTAACATTTTTAACCTATCTCTTCAAACAGGTGGAAGATGGCTAATGTAATTCCTATTTTTAAAGCAGGGGACAAGTCGTTACCATCAAATTACCGCCCAATAAGTCTAACTTCAATTGTAGGCAAATTATTAGAGTCGATTATAGCTGATAACATAAGAAGCCATCTCGATAGGCATAATTTGATTAATGATACTCAACATGGATTCACCAGGGGCCGTTCCTGCCTAACTAATTTATTAACTTTTTCAGTAAGGCTTTGAGGCAGTTGATCATGATAAAGAATTCGATATTGTTTATATATATATATATATATATATATATATATATATATATATATATATATATATATATATATATAATATAAGAGAGAGAGAGGAGAGAGAGAGAGAGAGAGTTTTTATGAGGATAGTGAGGCTCAGGTTAGGGTGTGTAGGAGAGAGGGAGATTACTTCCCGGTAAAAGTAGGTCTTAGACAGGGATGTGTAATATCACCATGGTTGTTTAATATATTTATATATGGGGTTGTAAAAGAAGTAAATGCTAGGGCGTTGGGGAGAGGGGTGGGATTAAATTATGGGGAATTAAATGCAAAATGGGAGTTGACACAGTTACTCTTTGCTGATGATACTGTGCTTATGGCAGATTCTAAAGAATAGTTGCAAATGTTAGTGGACGAGTTTGGGAGGGTGTGTAAAGGTAGAAAGTTAAAAGTGAACATAGATAAGAGTAAGGTGATGAGGGTATCAAACGATTTAAATAAAGAAAATTGGATATCACATTGGAGAGAGGGATTATGGAAGAAGTAAATGTTTTCAGATATTTGGGAGTTGACGTGTCAGCGGATGGGTTTATGAAGGATGAGGTTAACCATAGAATTGATGAAGGAAAAAAGGTGAGTGGTGCGTTGAGGTATCTGTGGAGACAAAAAAACGTTATCCATGGAGGCAAAGTAGGGAATGTACGAAAGTATAGTGGTACCAACACTCTTATATGGGTGTGAAGCATGGGTTGCAAATGCTGCAGCGAGGAGGAGGCTGGAGGCAGTGGAGATGTCTTGTCTAAGGGCAATGTGTGTGTAAATATTATGCAGAAAATTCGGAGTGTGGAAATTAGGAGGTGTGGAGTTACTAAAAGTATTTGTCAGAGGGCTGAAGAAGTGTTGTTGAGGTGGTTTGGTCATTTAGAGAGAATGGATCAAAGTAGAAGGACTTGGAGAGCGTATAAATCTGTAGGGGAAGGAAGGCGGGGTAGGGGTCGTCCTAGAAAAAGTTGGAGGGAGGGGTAAAGGAGGTTTTGTGGGCGAGGTGCTTGGACTTCCAGCAAGCATGTGTGAGCGTGTTAGATAGGAGTGAATCGAGACGAATGGTTTTTGGGACATGACGATCTGTTGGAGTGTGAGCAGGGTAACATTTTGTGAAGGGATTCAGGGAAACCAGTTAATTGATTTAGTTGGACTTGAGTCCTGGAAATGGGAAGTACAATGCCTGCACTTTAAATGATGGGTCTGAGATAGTGACAGCTGGGAGGGACTATTCTCAGCTGTCGTATCTGAGCTCCTCTGCAAAGACAGTGATTATGTATGAGTGTGGTGAAAGTGTTGAATGATGATGAAAGTATTTTCTTTTTGGGGATTTTCTTCTTTTTGGTCACCCTGCCTCGGTGGGAGACGGCCGACTTGTTGTAAATTGTGGGACCATAGCCTCGAGAAGTGGATAAAAGGCTTCAAGGAAGAATATTTGGATTTCTTCCTCAAGCCATTTGAATATTCCACTTCCCCTACCATCCCATCTTTTCATTTTTTTTTACCAATAGGTATATTTTATTACATTATATGGTACAAAAGATTTAATAGATACATTGTTGATATAAAGATGGCATATACAGTACACGAGGTGTGAGAGATACATGTTTAGTATATATATATATATATATATATATATATATATATATATATATATATATATATATATATATATATATATATATATATTATACAGCTGTATTTACTGTAATGTAGTGTAGGTAGTATAGTAGTGTAGTAGTAGTGTAGTAACCCGTGACGTCACGTTATCTCGGCTCCTGCCACTACTTTTGCTCCTCGTATTTATATTATTCTCTTTATTCCATGTTTGCTTCTATTTACGCCCCCCCTATAACGTGATGTCTAAGAGGTGGTTATTTTTATTATTGTTATAGTAAAAATCAGTG
>WNWK01038310.1:0-18009 GCA_009830355.1 Cherax destructor | reverse complement strand
GAACAAAAATTTGGGGCTAAATGAGGGTTTTGTATATGCTTGTTAATGGTCTTGTAAAACTTGCAGGTATCCAGCTGGCCCCAGGTGGACGACGCAAGACAAAACCCCAAGGAAGCCCCAGAAAATTTTGATGTTGCTTCCACCCTGCAGAGAAAGATTTGCCTTTGAAGTTAGTGATAGTGAATCATCATCTGATAGTGAGCCCGATGTGCGGGGGGGCGAAACCAGCGCTAAAACGCGGGGCGGCCACATTTCCCATGCGATTTTGTCTTTTTTTCCCGTTAAAGACAGGATCGAATACAGTGTTTTCCCCAATCCATGCAAAAGGACCAGAGTATCAGTTGGATGCTTTTAGTCAGTACAAGTCATGGTTCAATATGTATCCTTTCTATTTTGAATGCTAGAAAGGGGTAAACACTTTTAGTACACTGTGTTTTTTGTTGCCCCCAAGTGAGACAAAAAGTTTTTTAAATCATAGTCTTTTGAGGCTGGTTTGTGTTTATCATATGATGGTATTGGTCAAAATTTTCAGAGACAGTTTTTTGGAATTGTGCCCCTTTGTAATAATGTGGCCTTGGTTATGAAAGTCCTAAAACATGGTGAAAGATTTATATTCTTTTGGGCCCAAATCGATTTTGGGTTTTCCACCTAAATTTGTAATTTAGTTTCCCAGCATATACTTTGGGAAAAAACAAATTAAGGAAGCTGCTTTGTTAGGAACATTTTTGTTTCAAATCATTTGTAAATTATTTCCCTTTTTATATATGCTTTTGTTTGTGATATCCTGTTGTCTTACTCTTGTTAATACAGACATAACTGTTGTGTATAAATTTCTGGCTTATGTTAAGTTCTATTTCCAAAGATGAAGCCTTTTTATTAATATATAAATATATATGTAAATTTCTCTCTGCTGGCGACTGTCCCTCTCTATTTTTTTTCCCGTGTCCTTTTGTCATGTATATTACTGACTGATAGTAAAAAAAAGATGCAAATTGCATAAGATTTTATTGAGATTTTGTTGCTCTGTGTTGAGCTTTATTAAGTCATGTGTTAGTGAAGCTCTACACAGAGTGGAACATTTGAGTTGCACATGTGCAACACCTGGCTGGATATTTTGAATACCTTTTGATAACCAGTGGCTTTTTCAGTTCAAGAAAGAGTATTAACTGGTGACAGTTGATGATTGGGTAATCAGTCCCTCAGCCTTGAAGAAGGCATTCACTTCCTTAGATTCATCAAGGATAGTAGTCATCACCATCAAGGCTAGTAGTCATCACCATCAAGGCTAGTAGTCATCACCATCAAGGCTAGTAGTCATCACCATCAAGGCTAGTAGTCATCACCATCAAGGCTAGTAGTCATCACCATCAAGGCTAGTAGTCATCACCACCAAGGCTAGTAGTCATCACCACCAAGGCTAGTAGTCATCACCACCAAGGCTATTAGTCATCACCACCAAGGCTAGTAGTCATCACCACCAAGGCTAGTAGTCATCACCACCAAGGCTAGTAGTCATCACCACCAAGGCTAGTAGTCATCACCACCAAGGCTAGTAGTCATCACCACCAAGGCTAGTAGTCATCACCACCAAGGCTAGTAGTCCTCACCACCAAGGCTAGTAGTCCTCACCACCAAGGCTAGTAGTCCTCACCACCAAGGCTAGTAGTCCTCACCACCAAGGCTAGTAGTCCTCACCACCAAGGCTAGTAGTCCTCACCACCAAGGCTAGTAGTCATCACCATCAAGGCTAGTAGTCATCACCATCAAGGCTAGTAGTCAACACCATCAAGGCTAGTAGTCAACACCATCAAGGCTAGTAGTCAGCATCTTCAAGTCTGTGGGACTGATTACATCTCTTGTCTGCAGTTAATAAACTCTGTATTGACTTAAAAAAGCTTCTGGGTTGTGAAAAAATCTTAAAAATACAGGTACCCAGGTGTTTTACATACAGTAAACCTTCAATATAATGGACTAATGGGAGGCGGGGTTGTCTGAGTATCCATTAAGTCGGATAAATGTTGAAAAATTCTAAAACTGTGTAATGAAGCACTCTACTGTACACCTAATGTAGCACTGTACACACTACAGGAGTTAAAAGTACAATTTAGCCAGTAGACTTTACTCATAATTTTCAAAATCCAATATATCGAAGGTTTACTGTACGTCTTGATCCATCAGCTTGTTGGTATTGCATACCATTAATATTAAGAGAGAAACATTGCTTCAATGAAGGTTTGTTCTGCAATATGGGGTCTTTCCATCACTTGCTGGCAGTGCAAGCGTTGCATCTACATTATTAACTCGTATGTGATATTAGGTAACAATCTTAGTTCTGTGATGGATGCTTTTTGTATGCTGGAATGCGATGAATAATTTACATTGCTTACTAGAGATGTAGCTAATTACTTTTCTTCCTTATATAAAATATTTACCTGTACTGTACCTACTAGGAGTTGGGAAGAGTAAGGTTGGTGAGTTGGGAAGAGTAAGGTTGGTGAGTCGGGACGAGTAAGGTTGGTGAGTCGGGACGAGTAAGGTTGGCGAGTCGGGACGAGTAAGGTTGGTGAGTCGGGACGAGTAAGGTTGGTGAGTCGGGACGAGTAAGGTTGGCGAGTCGGGACGAGTAAGGTTGGCGAGTCGGGACGAGTAAGGTTGGCGAGTCGGGACGAGTAAGGTTGGCGAGTCGGGACGAGTAAGGTTGGCGAGTCGGGACGAGTAAGGTTGGCGAGTCGGGACGAGTAAGGTTGGCGAGTCGGGACGAGTAAGGTTGGCGAGTCGGGACGAGTAAGGTTGGCGAGTCGGGACGAGTAAGGTTGGCGAGTCGGGACGAGTAAGGTTGGCGAGTCGGGACGAGTAAGGTTGGCGAGTCGGGACGAGTAAGGTTGGCAGTCGGGACGAGTAAGGTTGGCGAGTCGGGACGAGTAAGGTTGGCGAGTCGGGACGAGTAAGGTTGGCGAGTCGGGACGAGTAAGGTGGCAGTGAAGAGGTTGGCGAGTCGGGACGAGTAAGGTTGGCGAGTCGGGACGAGTAAGGTTGGCGAGTCGGGACGAGTAAGGTTGGCGAGTCGGGACGAGTAAGGTTGGCGAGTCGGGACGAGTAAGGTTGGCGAGTCGGACGAGTAAGGTTGGCGAGTCGGGACGAGTGGTAGCGGACGAAGGTTGGCGAGTCGGGACGAGTAAGGTTGGCGAGTCGGGACGAGTAAGGTTGGCGAGTCGGGACGAGTAAGGTTGGCGAGTCGGGACGAGTAAGGTTGGCGAGTCGGGACGAGTAAGGTTGGCGAGTCGGGACGAGTAAGGTTGGTGAGTTAGCATTTTCCACTAATAAAGACTAAACTTGCTTAAAATTGTTTTAAATATTGTAACATTACTGGACCCTTAGATAATTAATGAAAACAACCGAGGGAGGGTGGTCCAAGGACGAAACACATTCATCATTACTCATCCAGTAGCTATCTTGCCAGAAGTGTGTAAGCATAATTCCAATAATACTGCTGAGCAACATTCTTGGTTATCATTCCTGTGTTGGTGCTAGAGTTTTTCCCTTCTCCACAATCAAAAGTTGACCAGTTTTGTCTTCAATCCCTTCATAAATGTTACCTTGGTCACACTCCAATGGCACATCAAGCCATAAAAATCACTAACCATACTCCTATCAAGTGCTAGGGGCTTGGATGCCCAAGCCCCTAGCACTTGAAGCCTCCTCTACCTCCTCCCTCCAAAATTTCTTGTTTATGATCCCTATTCCTTTCTTTTCTCGTCCCCCAAGATTTATATGTCTTCCTAGCCATTTTGTTTATCCATTCTTTCTGAATATGCAAACCACCTCAACAACCCCTCCTCAACCCTCTGAATAATACTAGAGGTTCTAATCTCCAAGCTCTGAATTCTCTGCATGATATTCACGCAACACATTGCCCACAAGCACATCTTCACTGCCTCCAGCCTCCTCACTGCAATGTTGAAAACCCATACCTCACACCTTATAAGTGTTGGTACCACTATACTCTGGTACATTCTCCCTTTTGCCTCCATGGATAAAGGTCTTAAGTCTCTACAGATATATCAATGTACCACCCACCTATGTTCCCCTTATCAGTTTTATGGTTTGCTTCGTACTTCATAGATCCATCTGCCAACAAGTTCATTCCAAAATATTTAAATTACTTTGGTTATTCCAAAATTCCTGAGCATATTTTGAACAAAATCCTACAGCTGGATTTTTATTTAATAGTGCTGTCAAGTCTGAAGAAAATGGGCACTTAACCAGACATAATGGGGTGAAGGAAGGAAGGAAGGAAGGATGTTGTAATGGGGTGATACATACTAACAGGTTCAAATATCGGTGCTTCAACCCAGAGAAAGAAGCTGGTTGGTTGGTGATGAATCAAAGGTGAGCGAGAGAGAGAGAGACGAGACGTGATTGGTTAGGGATCAAGAGAGAGAAGGCTTGTGATTGGTGATGGATCAGAGATGAGAGAAAAGACTTGTTTGTGATTGGTGATGTGTCAAGGGAGGGAGAGAGAGGGAAGGCTTGTTATTGATTTTTGGATTTTCTGTTGCTATTTTAGTTCAAATTTATTTATTTTTTGGTTGGTACCTGTGTAGAATTTTTTCCGGTCTTGCAATACATATTGGGAGTATGAATTTTGATATTGACTTGTTTTCTTAATTGTTTTAATTGTGTTGATAACATGACCAAGTTGAACTTGGTGGGGAAAATCAGTGCCTGCACTCTGAAGGAGGGATGGGGATGTTGCAGTCAGTGGGTGGGGATGGTGCAGTCAGTGGGTGGGGATGGTGCAGTCAGTGGGGTAATCTAATTGTGATGTCAACCAACCTGTGGAAAGACGATTGAATGAACACTGGGAATGTTTTTTTTTCTTTGGGTCACCCTGACGGAACATAGCAATGGTCTTACAAAACATCGTTCACCCTTTTGGGTTTAGCCATGGAGACCTGCAGAGAAGCTTGGAGTAAGAGGTTTGGATATAGGGATGTATTGGATACAAGGAAGTACAGTAACTTAGTTGTGCATACTTAGGGTCCCAGCAATTATTGTTACAATATACGAGGCAGTGCGGATAGCATAGTAAGGTTCAACTTGACATCTTTGGTTTAAAGAATATATGTATACGTAGTACATATAAAACACATACACAAGCAGTTAATACCTCTACATACAAATGGTTGTTAATTTACAAAATCCCCCAAGTTTCACACATGCAGTTCCTTGCATCCTTAGTCACTTCTTTTAGTATTTTTTTGCAATCACTGATTCCCTGTGAACCTGCGAAGCCTCCTGTGTTTTCCACTATTATTTTCTGTAGAAACATGTTGTGTGCAAGTTTCAACCCCTGGTGCCCAAATTGTAAGTCTGGCACCATCTCTCTAGGTATATTTTTGAATGGCATTTTAAAGAAATTTTTATTTTTGCCATTCTTGAGATTTGATTAATTGTCCATTGCACCTTTTGTTCACATCCAAACTTAGACAAAAATAATAATTTCACCTTTTATTTAAAGGCCTCAGTTCAATTTTATTACGATCTTGTCTTTGGTAAATCAGTGTAATTGTTATATTTTGCTTATTAGCATTAACATTTAATTTTTCCTCTTTTGACAATTAAAATTATATTTGGCTGTCATTGCAAGCAGTGAATTAATACAAAAACAGTCATTGATTTATGAAAGATAGATCCTATTAAATTTACACTTAAAAACATAAGGAGCACTGCAGTAGGCCTACTGGCCTGTGCTAGGCAGGTCCAAGTCTTGGCTTGTGCCATAAGACAGAAAGTTGGTCCATTCATTGATTAAGCTTTAAGGATTCAGGGTTGAATTTTTTGTTCAGTAATTGTGTAGTTTACAGTGATTTTTCAGTAATATCACATGCTGCACTAAGTCATGTTTTGAGTTTTAAAAGAGCCATGTTTTTGATATTCTTGAATACTCACTCAAGGTGCTCAAAGAGGGAAGTAAAGTCACCTTTTATAAATCTCTGTTTAGTGCATTTTTTCTTCCAAATGCATGTAAAAATGTGGACCCAAAATTGAATACATAGTATGAAGTTAAAAGGCCATTTCATGTGCTATTCAATTTTGGATGAGTTTTTTAATTGCATTTACAAAATATTAAACAATATAGAGGAGCTTTACGGGAGCTTACTGTAT
Organism: Cherax destructor; assembly: GCA_009830355.1. Taxonomy (NCBI): domain Eukaryota; kingdom Metazoa; phylum Arthropoda; class Malacostraca; order Decapoda; family Parastacidae; genus Cherax; species Cherax destructor. The sequence continues at coordinate 11,841 of WNWK01038310.1, read as the reverse complement.
GTCCAAGTATTCTGGAGCTTGTTTGCCAGTTTGCTTCTATGTATGTTAAGTCGCAATGCTGCGGCTGCAACACTTCACATCTAACCTGCATTCGGAGATAAGTCTTTAGACATTGCTTTAGCCATAATGTAAATACAGTGGTACCCCGGATTTCGTCAATAATTCGTTCCAGAAGGCTGTTCGAGTGCCGTTACCCAACGAATTTGTTCCCATAAGGACGAATGTAAATTAGATTAGTGCGTTTCAGACCCCCAAAAATACACTTACATAATTGTTCGAGTTGGGAGCTGTACGAAATCCGGGGTACCACTGTACTAGACTCTCAAGATCTTTACACGATTGCAAAGAAATACAGAACAGGTGGGGTTTGAACCCATGGCTAGCAGGTCCCTAAACTATCATGTCAATGTGTTGGCCACTGGACAATACAGTACCAAGAAGATTAATCCAACTAGGTATATTCCTGTACACCGTAGGGAGGTTAGCTTGGGCCACCACTGTGACCACAAATGCAGGATTTTGCAGCTGCATCCCACAACAGCATGGCTAGAGCACACCACAGCCAAGCTGGTGTGAGATTCATCTAAAAATCTGCATTTGTGGTCACAGTGGTGGCCCATGCTAACATTCCTATAATGTACAGATATACACTTAGCTGAATGAGTCTTGTTCGGTAGGTATGGTCCATAGCACACTGACCTGCAAGTTTAAGGACCCACCTTGCCACGAGTTCAAACCCCACCTATTCTCTGATTTGACATTAATATTAATTCCACATAGTTTTTGCAAAACTGGATGACCTTTAATAGACATGAAAACTCCCTGATTATGCATAGCATTTTGGGCAAGTTAAAAAACCCAGATTAATGGAACAAATGTTTTACATACCATATATGTATAAAAAGATATTAATATATATTTTTAAATACTGGCCGTCTCCTGTATAAATTAATAAATGTGAAAAGTTTATTTTTACATTTAGTAATTTATAGAAGAGGAGTTACTAGCCCCTTGTTCCCATATTAACAATATACCTAATACTTACGAATACAAGGACAACTATACCTAAACATAAATTAAAATAATGAAGCGTGACACTGGTTTAGGGTGGATCAAAACCATGTAAAGACCCTTGTGGGTTTAGCATGTAGTTTTGATTGTAATAAAACCATGTAAAGATTTATCTCTAATTTGTCAGTGTAGAATATTTCTCTCTCTGTTCTAAGTATATAATATATCTGTCTTCCCTCTTTAAATTTTGTAACGCACAATTTAGTTATACATCTTAAAAGTTTTATTAAAAGTTCCATATTAAAGTCACCCATGATTGAAGTTCTTTATTAAGTTTTATTCTTTATGATGTATTCCTGTGATTGTTTATGCCAAGTGTGTAAGGTAGCTGAAGAAGTTGTATGAAACCCGTCATCGTAGCGGAGATAGTTAATGGTTTGATAGAGCGTTAATGGTGTTAGGGTCTGTTTCTCTGTGTAAACAGGAAAAAACTTGTTTCTTTCCTTAATTTTACATTGTTTTAAGCAACCCTTAACAACGATCAACTTTTCCTCCTAGTGCCGACCGTGGTTTGTTACGTTTTATGCTAAAACCAGTTTCTGTACGTGTGTTATTTTGGCCCATTGGAGCTGGACGCCGGCCCCATTGGAGCTGGACGCCGGCCCCATTGGAGCTGGACGCCGGCCCCATTGGAGCTGGACGCCGGCCCCATTGGAGCTGGACGCCGGCCCCATTGGAGCTGGACGCCGGCCCCATTGGAGCTGGACGCCGGCCCCATGGGAGCTGGACGCCGGCCCCATGGGAGCTGGACGCCGGCCCCATGGGAGCTGGACGCCGGCCCCATGGGAGCTGGACGCCGGCCCCATGGGAGCTGGACGCCGGCCCCATGGGAGCTGGAGCGCCCCATGGGAGCTGGGCCGCCCATGGGAGCTGGACGCCGGCCCCATGGGAGCTGGACGCCGGCCCCATGGGAGCTGGACGCCGGCCCCATGGGAGCTGGACGCCGGCCCCATGGAGCGCGCGCCCCATGGACGCCGGCCCCATGGACGCCGGCCCCATGGACGCCGGCCCCATGGACGCCGGCCCCATGGACGCCGGCCCCATGGACGCCGGCCCCATGGACGCCGGCCCCATGGACGCCGGCCCCATGGACGCCGGCCCCATGGACGCCGGCCCCAGTGGAGCTGGACGCCAACACCTGCCTATTATTTTTTTGCATCTTCCCTCTTGCACCAAGGTTAAAGAGACCATGAAAAAAACACTTGCACCATCATTCAGATGCTTGCTGTCTTTCCTTGTGTAGTAATAACAACATTGGATTTTAAGTTGCAGTTCCAAATTTTCAAGAAAATATTGAACCAGTTTGTCTAAATATCCAATTTGCTTCTTTCACTTGTTTTTTTTGGCTAGTCATTTCTTAAACATCTGTTAAGGATAAAGTATGTGTGTTTTACTGACCTTTTTTTTTTTTTTTTTTTTTTTTTTTTGAACTGATACTTATTAATGGATCTAATCATAAGTTTGGACAAAACTTTGGTGTTTCTTTGTTAGAGTTTAGGCCAGCATTTGGTGGTCAGTTTACCAGATGATCCATCGGTCATTTGAGATAACGGCATCCATTAAGGGCAGATAAAGGCATGCAATTGGTCACTGAGAAGTGCTGGTTTGACCCTTTGAATTTTAACCTACAGTCAGTCCTTTAGTGAAGCTGCTCTATATAATAGTGACTTTTTTTTGCAATTGTCTTTAAAGTCATCTAGAATGAAATAACACATCTGAAAGCTTTTTCAGATGCTATTTCAACTTTTTGGATGCACCTTTTTAATGGCATTTACAAAAATAAAAGTGTATAGCAGAGGTTTATAAGGGAACTGAGTGTATGTACGTCAGGTTTAATTGTAAACTCGCGTTAACAAGCATTGTACACAACACAAGAACATTGTACACACAAGAATATTGTACACAAGAACATTGTACACACAAGAACATTGTACACACAAAAACATTGTACACACAAGAACATTGTACACACAAGAACATTGCACACACAAGAACATTGCACACACAAGAACATTGCACACACAAGAACATTGCACACACAAGAACATTGCACACACAAGAACATTGCACACACAAGAACATTGCACACACAAGAACATTGCACACACAAGAACATTGCACACACAAGAACATTGCACACACAAGAACATTGCACACACAAGAACATTGCACACACAAGAACATTGCACACACAAGAACATTGCACACACAAGAACATTGCACACACAAGAACATTGCACACACAAGAACATTGCACACACAAGAACATTGTATGCAGACTGAGGAATAAACTGGCGTGTGAACACAGCCAAGTCATTTAGTAAGTTAAATGGTGGGTCCCAAGAGCTGGAGCTAAACTCTTACTAAATTACACACACAAACTTACTTTACAAATACACACCAACTTGTACAGCAGCTTGGCATGTACGCAACTTGAACAGTTACAAAGTGTTCATTTACCAACGCAAATACAGTTTATTTGAAGGAGACTCACGGCAAGACTGGTCTTACCATTGATGCAGTTCACTATTAAAATTAAACCACTAGTTCAAATTCATAGGTTTAAATATGTTCACTATTATGTAAATTAAATATGACTTAAATCATAGTGTAAATTAAATATGACTTAAGTCTTAAAAAGTCCTAGTTATTGATGTGTGTTACAGGTATATTGTTGCCTCTAGTTTTTTAATTATTTGCAAATGTTTTTTATATAAATTTCATTTGTTACCTGAGTCTTCATTAAAAAGTAAGTGTTGAGTCTTAAATATTATGTATAATTTCAAAAAGGAAATTGATCTTCAATAGATCCTGGTTGGTTGAGAGTGACCCCAAGGTCAGTGCAAGGGTCAGGAAGCTGACAAGATGCATCAACATTGGTTGAGAGTTTTAGAAACTGTGTGTATTCCTTATTGTATGTGTACATAGCTTTGTGATAGTGCGTACACACTACCAGTTAATATTCTTAGAAAATGCTTCGTCTCGCTAATGATAGAGCGGCTGGACTTTGCATCGTTATGTAATGGAGAAATGAGACAGGCACACATTCATGGGGGAGTGTAGAGCCCATAGGCATCATAAACATCTGGGCAATAGGTAATTAGGCCTATAGCCATTTCCCTTGAAAAGGATTTAGGCATATTGAGTTAATTTTGTTAAAAATCTGGTGCAAACTACCACATGGAGAAATTTTGTAGTAATTGTTTTGTGTTGTGTAGGCATTGATAAGTGTGTTGATAATGGTATAAAATACTTAAGTTGATGATCAAGACATGTGCAACAGTGGGGTATCTTGATTGAGGAAATGTTTCACCAACACACTGGGCTTCTTCAGTCAAATACAAAGGCAGTAGTGAAATGAAGATGATGTAATCAGTCCCACAACCTTGGAGAAAAAGTATTTGAGGTGATCAGTCCCTCAGCCTGGAGTTCCAGACCATGGAGCTGAACTCTTCTCCAGGCTGAGGGACTGACCACCTCAAATACTTTTTCTCCAAGGTTGATGGACTTATTACATCTTCATTCCACTACTGCCTCTGTATTTGACTGAAGAAGCCTACTGTGTAGGCAAAATGTTACAACAAAAATACCCAACTGTTGCACATGTTTTAATCATTATTGATGAGTGTAATTGTCTCTTGCAGGAAGATAAAGCATAAAAGATATAATTAGTGGAAACAATTGCAGGTGATGGTAATTAGGTACAGTACTAGGTAGCATTTCAGGGATATCCTCTGCTCACCTAAGGTGTTTATTCCAAAGAAATTATTTTATTCTTGGTTATTAACCTTCATTATCATTTTCTGTAAATTAAAGAGAGACTTTGTAAAAACAGTTTTTGTGTGAAGAATAGTTTTGCTCTGTAGAACTTCATAAAGTTGTGATAAAACATTACACTGAGTGAATGATGAATTAAACACATGTTCAACATGTATTCCTTGATGTTGCTGTGTCTGACGAGTTGCATATCAGTGGTATTCATTAGCTCCAGATGATGAATTAGACACATGTTCAACATCTGGGGGATTCCTTGATGTTGCTGTGTCTGACAAGTTGCATATCAGTGGTATTCGATAGCAACAAGATGATAAATTAGACATGTTCAACATACAAGTGAAATATTACCCCTGTTCAAGTTTCTTCTACAGTCTCTACTATCATTGGCAGTAGGTCATTTTGACCCATCATTCCCTGTAGTGACAACCTACCATTAATGGTCTGATTTTTGTGTGTAACGAGCAGGTTTAAGCTGAACATTACTGTTACATCCCTCTCAGTGCTGCTCATAGCAGTGATATGGAATGTTTGTGTTTATTTGCTAGTTATATTGCAAGTTAAAATGTCTAGCATGACAGTCTGTTGACTTATGCCAGTTGCAACAAACAACATGCAAGTAATGTGAGGTGCAAAAAGTCTTTGGATGCTATTAAACCCCCCTAGGCAATGTTTTGATATGTGTATGTATCTTTTGTATATGGCCAGTGTATTGGAAGAGTGATGAGAGGCAACTCTGTAGCCACCATCTCCAATATACAACAGTGAAACTGTAAAACATTGTGAATATCATCCTATTAACTGTATCATGTGGTGCTACTAAGATGGACAAATGGCACTTGTGAAAATGTATATTGTGAAAATAGTCGGGCCTTAAGCTGTAGCACCACCGTCAGGCTTGTTCATCGGATACACAGCATTGCTCACTGTTATTAATGACCCCAAGGTAAAAACCTAACGACTGTCGTTGAATAAACGAAACACTGGATGGAGACTTTACCCCACAATTTATATTTATAAAACAGGGAATAGGTGGGGTTTGTATTTATGTCAAAGAGTCATGAAACTCCAGGCCTGTGCATAAACCTGGAGTTTATTGACAAACTTGCTATGGTTCAAACCCTACCCAGTCCCTGGTTTATTTCCAATCATGTTATTACAATTAAGTGAGTCACGCTTGTAGCAGGCCCAGCGCTGCAACCTCTGGCTGAGTGGTTGCAACACCGAGTCTCCTATATCGGTGGACTACAATTTGAATTTCCATCCAGACTTTCATTTATTCATGTCTCGAACAAATTTGTAGTTGGTTCTTCCTTGAAAAATTTAGTTTGAGGCTGTTTTGAATGTGTATCAGATGTGAAGATATGATGATAGTGTTCCTCAGTGGTTCCCATGAACAAGTTGTTTTCATTTCATCTATGTTAAAAATCATATAATCTCCCCAGTTGAACATAAACCCATTTCATGCCTTTAAATATCTGTATAGCAACACATAGTTTCCTTTGCATCAAAAAGACCATATCATTTTCATATATTTTTAATTTGTCTTTCTATTTTGACTATTATTTCCTTACATTCTGACCCAGGTGAGAGAGAACTTATCTCTGACCCAGGTGAGAGAGAACTTACACTCTGGTCCAGGTGAGAGATAACTTACACTCTGGTCCAGGTGAGAGATAACTTACACTCTGGTCCAGGTGAGAGATAACTTACACTCTGACCCAGGTGAGAGATAACTTACACTCTGACCCAGGTGAGAGATAACTTACATGTACAGTACTTACTTTCACACATTCCTTACCAACATAACCTGTCCACATATCCCTTACCAGCATACCCTGTCCCCACATACCAACATACCCTGTCCTCTGCACACTTGACCAGCTTTGTCATATTCCCATGAACCTCTTAAGAGCTGCACCACCATACATTCACAAATCATTCTATTTCTTTATCCAGTTTAGGCAGTGTTAATTTATATCTTTTGAAAGATTGTAAGTTCTGTATTTTCTGGCACATAAAGCACAATGTTTCCAAGGAGTTGTAATGTTAGTAAACATCTGATAAACCCTAACTCAAAGTCTACCCTCGATCGTGACCTTCACTATGTAAGGCACAGGCTGATTTTCCAAGATTTTTTTATGGGTGGGGAAAAGCGTGCCTTATATGCAAGAAAATACAGTACTGCCTCTGGTCTTAATTTTTCTTTGTGTGTGTCTCTCTCTCTGTCCATCTCTGTGTGTGAATGTGTGTGTGTGTGCAGGTCTGTGTGTTTATCTTGCAGTAAGTTATTTCCTCATTACATTTCTCTGTTCCAACCTCCACTTCAAACATTACATTTCTCTGTTCCAACCTCCACTTCAAACATGCTTCATGGCGCAAATGAATGTAAGAGATTTTCTTCTTAATAAAATTGTGATGATATTTGTTTTTTCATTTCCTTATGTTAGTTGCAGAAATATGGCTGAAACAAATACAATACAGAAATAACAAAAAAAGGCACAATACCGTGACTGGAACAATACACACACACCCCGCACATATAAAAAAGAGAGGAGCTTACGACAACGTTTCGGTCTGACTTGGACCATTTACAAAGTCACACTAACACACAGGACAGGTAGAAGGGATATTTATAGGCAGGCAGACAGGGAAGGGCACAAGAAAGTGGTGGAGGGGTAATAATGGAGGTAGTAGTAGTAGTGGAGTCAAGTCATATTCTAGGAAAGGAGCACTGCAATGAAGCTGGCGGCCCGCATAGGGTAAGAACAAGAACACAGAGGGGGGAAAAATGAGAATAAAATAAAATACTGTAAAGGACAAATACAAGGCAAAAGAAAAGAAAAAGAACCCAGAGGAGAAAGGAGAAGGGGGAAGAGATAGAAGGGGAAGGAATCAGGTTAAGTCACGGGTGTTCTGAAGTTTGGAGCATTTAACAATGTAATGGGAGAGGAAAGCATCTACAGAGACAAAGCCAGGGCTAAGATTCATACAGGGAAAGTTGTGTATAAGGGAGGATTCAACCAGACGGCGACTGTGAAAGTTGGACGTAGGGTAGACAGTTTTAACAGAAGACCAATCAATAGGATGACTGATCTCTGACATGACAGAAAAGAGCATTATTAGTGTCGGCAAGCCTAACACTATTTTTGTGCTCCCTAAGTCTGTCAGAAAGAGATCGGCCAGTTTCTCCAAAGTACTGAAGAGGACAGGAGGAGCAAGAAAGAGTAGACACCAGGAGAATCTATAGAGGGAGGGGAGGTATGAACTAGATTAGTGCGAAGTGTTAGTCTGGCGAAAGGTAAGTTTGATGTCTGAGGAACGGAGAGAGTTGTTAGAGATTAGAGACCAGAGATGTAGGGAAGGCAGAGAACAGGAGAGTTCCCAGGAGTAGGGGGTTTAGGAGAGAAGAAAGTCAGTTTGGCACAAGAGAGAGCAGTCTATGAAATGGGAAGGGTATCCAAGGCGGGAAAATTAATTATGAAAGAGTGGAAATTTCTGCTTCAAGGAACCGAGGATCACAAATGCGGAGAGCACGGAGAAAGAGGGAGATAAGAACACTTCTTGACAGAGGAAGCATAAGAAAAGTAGTGAATGTACATGCCACTGTGCATAGGCTTGCGGTACACGGAAAAGGCAAAACCTGTAACTGAGCGGTGGACATGAACATCAAGGAAAGGAAGCAAAGAATTAGATTCCCAATCAGCTTTAAACTTAATGGAAGGGGCAAGATTATTAAGAGCATCAAGAAATGGTGGGAAGAGAGTCATGAGGCCAAAGAGCAAAGATGTCATCTACATAGCGGAGCCAGAGTGAAGGACGTAAATAAATCAATAGTGGGAAGAAGAACAGTCTCGAAGTATTCCATGTAAAGATTAGCAAGAACAGGAGATAGAGGAGAGCCCATGGCGACACCAAAGGTTTGAGAATAATATTTACCTTGAAAAGAAAAGAAAAGGAATGAAAGTCCACACAAAGGCTGATAAGATCAAGAAAGACATCAGTAGGTATAGGGAGATGAAGTAACCCTTCATTGGCATTCTCTCTAAGAAAATTAAGGACATCATCCAGAGGGACTTGACATCAAGACTAAGCATCTTACAGGTCGGGAGAGAGCGAACCCGTTTGATGAAGTCCTTTGTGTTAGTGTAACTTTGTAAATGGTCCAAGTCGGACCAAAACGTCGTCGTAAGCTCCTCTCTTTTTTATATGTGCGGGTTGTGTGTGTAAATACAATACAGTACATACAAATGAAAAATCTAAACTATTTTGAATACATGGTTTAAAAATCTAAAGTTGATAAACAAGACACTTGTGCATCATAACATTATGGCATCAGTGGCTTCTTCAGTCCAACGCTCAGTGCTGTGTGACCCCGGTGGGTTTAGTGCTTAGTTTTGATTATAATCAGTCCAATGAAGAAAACGTTGGAGCATGAGAAAATTAAGGTAATCAGTCCCTCAGCATGGAGTCGGTGTTAATCAGTTCTAGACTGAGGGACTGATTACCTCAAACAACAACTCTTCTTTCACCTTTCTCTGTACTGGACTGAAGAAGTCACTGGCTGGTGAAACTTTTCAAGAATAGTGTCTTACTGACTCTAAACTGCGATATTTCCCACCACTAGGAGATTACCCACACCATGGGTATGTAGTCACTACCACCCACACCATGGGTATGTTGCCACTACCACCCACACTGTGGGTATGTGGTCACTACCACCCACACTGTGGGTATGTGGTCACTACCACCCACACTGTAGGTATGTGGTCACTACCACCCACACTGTAGGTATGTGGTCACTACCACCCACACTGTAGGTATGTGGCCACTACCGCCCACACTGTGGGTATGTGGTCACTACCACCCACACTGTGGGTATGTAGTCACTACCACCCACACCGTGGGTATGTAGTCACTACTACCCATACCATGGGTATGAAATCTTATAAATCAGTGGAATAATTCAGCAGTTGAAGACACTGTCAGTTGTGGTCGGGACCGCATTAGTGGAAGTGAATCGTTCATTTTGTTAATCAAAAATCAAAATTTTGAGTAATGGACTGTTGTACTTACCTGTATGTGGTTGCAGGGGGGGGTTTAGTCACAGCTCCTGGCCCCTGTCTTGATAGTTCCTGAATTGATATTACCGTCTACCTGTTGGAAGAGGCGCGGAGCTGTAAGGCCCATGTGGGTTTAGCGCTCAGTTTTTATTATAGTTCTGCTGGGAGAGAGATTTACTAATTGGTTTGTTCATTGGATCGATAGATAGGTATATTGATAGAGGAATGGATAGATACTGATAGAAATAGGTAAAGTGATAGATGGAAAGTGGCAGATAAATAGATAAGTGGATGGCTAGATTTTTTGAGTAATAGATATATAGACCCCTCAAGGAAGGTTCCTTGGTGCTGGTGAGGGGCTCTTGATCTAGGGAATTGGATCTGTGCTCCATTTCCCTGAATTAAGCATGAATACTTTCCATCCCCCCTCCCACAGGCGCTGTATAATCCTACGGATTTAGCGCTTTCCCTTGATTATAAGAGAAATTAATAATGAAAAATAAGTGTAATAGATATAGATGGTAAATAAAAAGAGAGATAGGTGGATAGATAGATAAATTGATATAGATAGTGATACATTATTTAGCATTAAGACTAACTCGCATATAATTAGTTATTTAAGATAAAAATTAATTATAACTCACATATAGATTATTATTTAATAAATATTAAAAAATAAAACGATTTTACAATATTTTGTTTCATTTTCGGCTAATTTGTACGTAGCGTTGGCAACGTCATTATTTCTGGCTTACGTAATAGTGATTTTAATATTATTTTATTAATTTTTAAGGTTTTTTAAATGTCCTGATATAGAACTTTAGTATTAGTTTATTTGTGTGTGATAGTTTAAGGCAGGAAACTGTGATTATTTGGTTTATTTAAGGTAAAAATAAGGAAAAACATGTGAAGTAGAGGTTGTGTAAGTTGGAAATAATTAGTAAAGTGTTGATAGTTATGGTGGTGACAGATGTCTTATATTATCATCAGTTATTCTCCTCTGGTGAGTATTACCTGCTATATTACCCTCTTTTACTATATTAACTACCCCTGGGGCGCTAAACCCTCACGTTGCTGCTCTGGAGAGGCCTAATGGAGGCTGCCGAGGGCTTAAAATAGCATCTTAATAAAAGAGGTTGGACAATATTATCCCTTGCGGGTTTAGTGCATACTTTTCTATAATAATAATAATTGTCCCTTGCAGGTTTAGAGCTTACTTTTGTATAATAATACTTGTCCCTTGCAGGTTTAGCGCTTACTTGTGTATTATAATTGGACAATATTGCTTTGCGTTACTCCTGAGGCTCTTCATCCGAGGAAGTGGAGCCGATCCTCTTCTCTTCCTTGGATCAAACATTATCTCCCGTCCAGCAAGCGCTATGCGACTCCCTTAAGGGTTTAGCGCTTCCTCCTTGAATACATGTTGACAAGGGTATATTTATTTAAGTGGGTTAGGGAGAGTATACGTGGGTTAGGTGGGTATAAGTGGTTTAGGAGGGTATACGTGGTTAGGGTGGGTATAAGTGGTTTAGGTAGGGTATAAGTGGGTTAGGTGGGTATAAGTGGTTTAGGAGGGTATACGTGGGTTAGGGTGGTATAAGTGGTTTAGGTAGGGTATAAGTGGGTTAGGTGGGTATAAGTGGTTTAGGAGGGTATACGTGGGTTAGGGTGGGTATAAGTGGGTTAGGGAGGGTATATGTGGGTTAGGTGGGTATAAGTGGTTTAGGAGGGTATAAGGGTTAGTAAGAAGTAAGTTTATTCAGGTATACACAAATACATTTACAGTGGAACCCGGTTAACGAAAAATTCATTGCAGAAGCCTGCTCATGCCATTACTGAACGAATTTACTTCCTTAAGAAAAATGTCATTTAGGTTAGTCTATTTCAGACCCCCAAAAATACACTTCCACAAGCACTTACAATATTATACTTA